>APFE030130370.1:71194-110683 GCA_000404065.3 Pinus taeda
ACGGTTTTCAAAATCTACTATAAAGAAACCCCTAGCACAGGGGTAGATATTAATTGCATCAGGAATTAGAGGCTTCCATACCTCTGAGATCCAACTGTGGAGCGCTGTCAGTTGCGGCCAAAAACCATTGAATCGGCATACTAGGGCACTTTCAGAGAACTTCAAAGCCTCATCGAGTGAAGCCTGGACCAGCTGGACAGTGGGAGCTGGGGCTTCACTGACAATATGTGCAGGAGCTTGCCCCGAGGCAGACAGAGAGCCAACAGCTATTTTCGCGAAGCTGGGAGCCATCTAGAAAATGTTATATTTATCAAACGAAGTAACTTTGACTCTACGGAATTATGGTTATTCCATAGGGTTGAAGCATACATGAAAGTTTCACCGTAGATCTAGACGAAGAGCCGAAGACTATCCGCAGAGCCGCAGAGCCGAGACTTCTGAGATCTGAGCCACCGACGACTTCTGAGATCTGATCCACAGAAGAGGAGAACCGATCCGCAGAATAGGAGATCTGATCCGCTTTGAGCCACCGAAGACGCAGAAGAGGAGAACCGATCCACAGAAGAGGAGATCTGATCTATTCCAGGGTTTCTGTGGTTATGAAGATCGACGTTGAAGACAACCGCTGTGTCCGCAGAAGACCGAAGATCCGAAGATCTAGAAGAGAACCCAAAGAGAAGAGCGATCTGGAGCGATCTGGGCGATGCCGCAGAAGAGATCTGGAGCGATCTGGGCGATGCCGCAGAAGAGCGATGCCACAGAAGAGATCTGGAGCGATGCCGCAGAAGAGATCTGGATGATGCCGCAGAAGAGCGATCTGGGCGATGCCGCAGAAGAGATCTGGAGCGATGCCGCAAAAGAGATCTGGATGATGACACAAAAGAGAAGAGCGATGCCGCAGAAGAGATCTGGAGCGATGCCGTAGAAGAGATCGGTATAATCTGATCAAAAGAAGATCGTCGCTGAAGAGATCTGGATGATGCCGCAGAAGAGCGATCTGGGCGATGCCACAAAAGAGTGATGCCGCAGAAGAGATTGGTATAATCTGATCAAAAGAATATCGCCGGAGAAGAGATATGGATGAATAAGGTATCTCAAAGCTTAGTTTCACAATTTTTTTCAAAATAAGATGAAAATCCAAATCATAGACTTTAAAATGAAAGTCATGGAAGCAATTTTAACATGTTAAGGACAAAATGCGAACATTAAAATTTTGTTTATTTGAATGTTATGCAAATAAATGGAAACACAGTCCAATTAAGTTAAAACAAATGAAACCAATTTCAATCAAACAAATCGGATTTAGTGCAATCCAAACAAATGAAAGAGTATCACAAAAGTTACCTCTCTTATTGTTAAACACATTGGGCATGAATCCTTTAGAGTACTAAGGTTGGCATTATCTCTAAAAATTTCTAATTCCAATTTTACCTCTTTCCTCTCAGAGAATTTCAAATTTAAAATGAAACAAAATCCACTAGTTAAGTGATTAGACACAAATTTGAAATAACCTTCTTCGTCTTATCAGCAATATAACTTCATATCATATCATCTCTATTCATCTTAAGCAATCCATTTTACATTGAACTTTTGTCTTTATTCATCAAATAGATATTTCATTGCACCAAAGAAAAAATATATGCCTTATGATGGATGCGTTGAATATTTTCTACCCTAGTTCACTTGAAGACTCTTAGGAATCAAGATTCAAATTCGCCAATTTTATTCATACCAACCTGGATAAGCTGGGAATTGGAAATCAAGTGCATCACTCTATTCCAATCAAGTGCCAAATTTATACCCATCTTCAAAATGCAATTGCATATTCGAACTATCCATTCTCAAGTTTACAATTAAGGTTTTGCATATCATAAATTGTCTTCAAATTTTTGCTGTGAAGATGATATCAGATGCAGGGTTTGTGTATTGTAAAATATCTTCGGATTTTGGTTGTGGAGATGATATCATATGCTATGTTCTATACAAAAGATGAATTCCTTTGATGAAACTTAGAACTTTTGTTTGGATGAATTCTGCAAGTCACTTGGTTGAACAGGTGAAAATCAATATTTATTTTCCTTTTTGGTGTTCACGCTTGTAAATAGAAAATACGTAACTAAATGGGAAGTAAAAGTTTCGCAATATTTGATCTCCTAGAAATATTCTAAAAGGCGAAATCAAATTTTGTACATTATTTTCAGTTTTGGGCCTTGTAAATGGACAAACAATAAAGAGATGAAATGGAAAGAAGATTATTTGGAATATTAGTTGTCTTTGAAAATATTGGAAAGTTTGTGGTTCAGTCTTTGTCAGCGTGGTAAAATAAGCTCCTAATTGTATTTTATATGTACAAATGACATGTGGCAGAAAATATTTACAAACTACAGTGAAAACATCAAAGCAACTCATAAACCGTTTAAAGAGACATTTAAAATCCCCTTAAAAATAAGATATAAAATTAGTTAGAAAGCTATGTGAGAGTATAATTTTCTCTGAGGTCACATTATCTATTCGCATTGTGTTGTTTGCCAAATAACTTGCAACAATTGCAAGTAGATGAAATAATCAAGGAACCCTGATCTTTATCACTAAACTAAATCAACTTGTATCAGAGGAACCAAATTTCCATAAGTAAAGACACATTTAAAAAAAACAGGATTTGCAGAGACAAGAGAGCTTAAATTATACAACTTTCCCAAGAATTCATTAGGAGGTTTCCCAGTGCAATAAGCCCTTTTTCTCTTCCTATTTCTCTATTTTGAGAAACAAGGGTCATCTATCAATGTACAAAGCTTCAATAAGATATGCCATGAGAAATTTGCAAGCTACAACAAATGAATTACATAATCTGAAATGGAAGATTTGCTTAGGTGAAAAATAATTATGGTCATAAACTATTTTGAGGAGCATAGATCAAGAAAACCTACAACAATTGAAGTGCATTATTATTTTATTTTCTAGTCCCATTTCACAAGCAGATATCTAACCCAAAGAAAGGGTAACTAAAACAAGAAATTTTAAATGCTAACTATTGAATGTTCATATCATCTAATTGCATTAAGAAAAGTTTACATGAATTTAAAAGTAAGCTCTAGATCTCTTGTACTTACCCTACTATTATCAGGAGAAGGCTATTTTGTTGCAACTATGGCTTAGCATATGCTATTTCAAGGGATGAAAAAAGCATCCCATTCAATACATGAAGTTTTTGATTGTTATTCCAAAAAGAATGATTGGAAAAAGCATCCCTTTTAGTAGTTGAAGTTTTCGATTATTATTCCAGAAAGAACGAATGTTCAATATTGTACCGACAGAGGATGCAAAGTGAAAAATATAACAAACATCTTATCTTTGATCACTTCAAATGTAGTCTATATAAAAAACATCATAGATTGAACATATAAAAGCCTTTATTGTAATTATCATTACAAAGATTTTCATTCTCATTCCCATGTGCATACAGTAAATTGAAGAACTTGGCGGTACATTCCCATGTGCATATTGTAAAATGAGTTGTGTATAGTAGGAAATGTTTATTTTTTGCTAAGGAAATATGTGTATGGTCATTTTTTTGTTGAGGAATATTATGTGTAGTTGGCATATAAATTAAATTTTCTACAATAAAATGCACATGATTGTTTTTGGTTGATGATTATTTTTTGAAGTTACTTTAAAATATAGTACCACATATTAGGCAAGTGAATATAAACAAGTTATTTTAAGAACATGTCAGAAAGTATCAAATCCTAAGGAAAGAAGTTGAATCCACAAAAATCCAAACACAAGCTTACCCAACTCCTTGTATATCCATGAACACAAGAGGGGGAAGGGGTAGACTAATTCTCTACATAAATTATATGTTGTCAATCCTTGATATTGTTCAAAATTTTACTAAAAGAATAGTTTTGGGTTATTATCACAGAACACATACAAATCCATTTTTTATAATATACCACTGCTTAACCTTAAGAAAGGCATAACTATTTTGGTACAATATTTTACATTTAACTTTAAGTTTGACAAAGGTATAATCCATTTAAGTACAATACATTTTATAACTAGGGTTTAGTTTTTTCAAAATACTCTTTTATTAGGAAATAATCAATTTCGGCATATCAAAGACTTGACCAGATGATTGCCTCTTTGGTGTGACTCTCATGGGGAGGATAGTTGTATGCACAAAAGAAATTTAGTTATCAAGAAGGTTTTACATACACAACTATTCTGTTACCAGAAAAAAGGCCTTATGTTTTCTACTTTCTCAATTCCTCCCATCCATTTTTAGCCAAAATGTTGCCTCACTCCTATGATATGAAATTGGATGTAGGCCACAATTTTTTTGGGTGGTTGTAGCCGCTACAACACTTGGCGACACACTGGTAGAATTCAAGCTTCTCTGTTTTGGTTCATTGTTAGCACAAGGCCTTGGTCTTTCGGGGAGTATTGAATCGTTGTGCGGGTTGCTTCGAATTCCTCACTTACACCATGGACATACATGGTTCACCTTTTTCCAACTCAGTCAAACACAATCAAAAGTTCAGCTTGATCATAGTGTTCGAATTCGGGAAGGGTAGTTTAGCTCGCGAGTTGAATATTTTCAAAGCATAAGTTTTCATCTCTAGTGATGCTCCGCTACCAGCAGGACTGGAAAGTGCCCCGATGAAGTCAAGAAGGAACACACACATTGCTCCATTTCCAGCGAGCCTGCTTAGTACCCCAGTGGAGTTACATGCTTCACCTCTTTGAGCAAGAAGATTTTCTCTTCTTTCACGTTTGTATTTTTTCAAGAGGACTGTGCATAGGCACTTTTTTGTTTTTGGGTGGAAGAGGGATCCCAAGTTATTGAGAGCATAAGAGGTTGTTCCTTCGTAGAAGCATGTAAGACCTCTGACATAGGTTTTCTTGTTTATATTTTCCCCTTCTACGTTTCTACTAGTTGGATGGGCTTGAAAACATGGAGCAGAAGGATGAGTACAGGCACGGGGTCTCCTAGTGTGGACACAAGTTCATGCTTGGAACAAACTCCCCTTACAGATGGCCCATATTTTCTGTCAAGACTTCATCGGCCGAAGGATATAACCAAGCACAAAGAAAACAAACACAAGATTGGCCAGGTTCTGTAATGTCACAAGTCTCTTCAAATTTCAGCCACATACTCTATTCAAAAACTAGAACGTAGTAGTTGGAAGTGCTTATTTTGGAAAAAAAAAAATAGTAATATATCAAGCAAACAAAACAAATGTAAAAAAAAATATTAAGTAGAGCAAACAAAGTAAAAACAAGATAGTAAGAAAAGCAAACAAGATGAAAACAACAAGCAGTAGGCAGACTATGTACATGGCACGAGGCGCGGCCTGGCCTACTGAAAATAATGCTTGATGTCTTGGTCGTTGATAGGAATGTTGTCAATATTCTCGTCAAGTGATTGCAAACGATACGTGTGTGGGCCAAGCTTCTCTTGGACTGTGTACAAACCAATCCACAAGGACTGGAACTTCGTATGTTTTCCCTTGTCCTCATGGGGCTTATCCCATTTCATAACTAAGTCACCAACATTGAAGTTAGCTTTACTTGTAGACTTCTTATTGAACCATCTCTTGACACAGTTCTGGTGGAGTGTGATTTTTTCTTTTGCTTTCATCCTTTCTTCCTCAAGCTTATGGAGAGCATCCATCCTACGCTGGACTAGTTGGAAAGGCTTGCCTTGGGATTCTTTGGAAAGATGAAGTGCAGGCAAGTAGATATTCAGAGGAAGGATGGCTTCTTTTCCATAGACAAGGAATTACAGGGAGGTATAAAGAGAAAGTTTGGTTGTTACACGGTCAACCCATAATGCATTCCTCAGGGTTGTACGCCAGTTGCGCCACTCAGAGAAGACCATCTTCTTGATTATATGGATGAAGTTTTTATTTGTGGATTTTGCAAGACCGTTTCCTTGCAGGTAATAGTTAGATGAATGCTTTAGCAAAATACCATTTTGTAATGTAAATTCATATAGTTTCAAAGACAAAAAG
The DNA here is from genome assembly GCA_000404065.3 of Pinus taeda. NCBI lineage: Eukaryota > Viridiplantae > Streptophyta > Pinopsida > Pinales > Pinaceae > Pinus > Pinus taeda. The sequence goes on from APFE030130370.1 coordinate 77,209, forward strand.
TAAGTTGCATTATAAAAAATAAGTGATATCGGAATGTCGAAGTGTGACATGATGCTCTATTGGAGGAAGTTGATGACCTCCTAGTCCTTCACTTGTTTGAGCGGCACTGCTTCTGTCCACTTCGCGAAGTAACTGGTCGTTGTTAGAATGTAGCAGTGTTGCTTTGATGAATGTGGGAATATTTCCCCAATGATGTCTAGGCCGCACTATTGGAATGCTTTGGTGACTACAACGGGATGTAGTGGGGTTGCTGATCTTCATGTTCTGCCGGCACATTGCTGACAGACCGGGAATTTGTGGGCATAAGCATGTCCAACCATGAATAATGTGGGCCAGTAGAAATTGGCTCACATAACTTTCTGCGCAGTGGTGTTTCCCGCAAAGTGACCCCTGAAGGGTCCATCATGCAGATCTTGAAGTACATTCTCTGATTCATGTGCCCCTAGGCACTTGAGCAAAACTCCATTACTGTGCTTTCTATAAAGCACTTTGTGCACTAGCTGGTATGCTAAGGCTTTAAGGCACAATGCCCTCTTCTGTCTGATGTAAAAGTGAGAGGGTATAGTGTCGTTCTTAAGGTACTGGTGCTCATCTACATACCAAGAGGTTCTGTCTTCAGTGGGTGTGGCTCGCCTTATATCATACATCTCAATTTCTTGCTCCCAACCAGTGAGCTCTTATTCAATCTCCGGTGCATGTATCGCTTCAGCTACAAGTCTATAGAGCCCATGTCTTTTGATCATGTGAACTGGATTGATTTCAAGATCATACTCTTGCAAGCTCGTCATCAAGTTCACACGTCATTCACCCAGTTCTTGTTGTACAAGAAATGTGTGAACTACTAGGTGAGGGATGGCGACTATGCAATGGTTCTTCGGAAAGTAGGGCCTAAAGTGTTTCACCACCTTGTATATTGCATATTCTTACTTATTAATGGTGGGGTAGTTGAGCTTTGGTCCATGCATAGTTGTGCTCATGAAGGAAATGGGACGTTCATCATTCGTATCATACATTTGAGTGAGTACTACAGCTAGTGAGTTATCAGACGTGAAGGTGTATAGCATGAAATCTTTCTTGAAGTCTCAGAAGTAGAGTGCAGATGCTTTTGCAATGGTCTACTTGATCCAAGTGAATGCATACCTTTCCCTCTTGCCCCATCTATATACTGCATCTTTCTTGATCATGTCCTACATGGGCTTAACTATTTATGCATAATTTAAGATGAGCTTCCAGAGGAATTTTATCTTGCCTAAGAAGGAATGCATGGCTTTCTTGTTGATTGGATCTCGTGTAATAGTCTATACTTGGTCTGGATCCACCTTGATCCTGCTTTTGGAAACAATTTGTCCGAGAAGGTTCCCCTCAGACACAGTGAATAGGATCTTTTTGGGATTCAAGGAAATCCCATATCTTAGACATCGCTCAAAATTTTTCTTCAGATGGCATATGTGCTCTTATCATATTCTTTAGAAAACAATCACATCATTGAGGTATACCACTACACCTTTTCCAATGAGTCTGCGAAAAGTGATGTGCTTGGCACACCGAAAGGTTGTGCCTGCATTTATAATCCCAAATGACATTTGTCTATAGGCGAACATAACCCACTTGGCACAGAAAGTAGTTTCAAGTCTGTCAGATGCTACTACCAGAACCTGATTGTATCCTGAGAAACCGTCAAGAAGAGAAAACATATGTGCCCTAGATACTATTTACAAAATGTGGTCCATAGACAACATGGGGTATCTGTCATTGTTTGAGGCATGGTTTACATTTTGGAAATCGACACACGAGCGGATTTCCTCGGATTTCTTACATACAGGAACAAGATTTGAAACCCATGTGGAATGACAAACTTTTTATATGATCTAGTGACGGATGTACTTTCCTCAGCTTTTGTTGATATGACTTGACTCCTTCTTCGATCGGGATGATGTGTTGGATGATCCATGTGTCGTAATTTTCAGATCATCATACGTCCATGCGAACACATCTTAGTACTATTTGAACAAGTAGACAATGGATTTCCACTCTTGTTGTGTACAACATGTACCAAGCTTTACAAACTTCAGATTTTGTTCTATTCCCAAGTTTATGAGTTCATGCCTCATGGTGGAACTGTGGGTCTTGTTGTTCCTTGGCCCATAAAAATATTCCTGCAAGTCATAAAACTTTTCCAATGTTGCCACGCCTTTTGTGATAAGGTGGCTTTTCATGTTACTAGCTTCTGCTTGCAAAGCGCACTCACGCTCATCATCATCTATCGTTTCATATTTCAAGGTGTCAGCTTTGCAATGAAATGTAGTATCTATTCATCATCATCGAACACGGATAAATTAGTTATGTTATTTGGAATAGAAGGTTTGTACAAAATTTCAATAGTAAATATATCCCCAATTAGTGACATTTTCGAAGCTGTATTTGCCAAAGCATTGGCAGTTGCATTACCCATACATGGTATAATAATGATGTTAAATGCTTGGAAGTTTGAAATTAGTCATCATACCTCTTGCTGGTAACTTTTGAGATGCAGTGACAAACAATGAATGGTGTGACAAACCTGTCATACCCGTATCTGTGAATCACCTACCACTTTGAGCACGACCACATTGAGGCTGATGGCTTTCTGCAAGCCTAACACGAGTGCTTCATACTCAAAAATGTTGTTCGTGCACTCAAACTCCAAGTGACTTGAAACTAGATGCTTTGAGTTGTAAGGGTCGATCAAGACACATCCAGCTCATGAGTTGTCCTATGTCTTTGATCCGTCAAAGTACATGGATAACAACTTCTCTATACATAGAGTGATTACTGTGCTAGTACTAGTGCTACTACTATTGTTGCTAATACCGCTACTATTGGTACAATGCAGTGTACGAGTTTCATTACCATCAGTTGGGCAAGGAAGGAGTCATAACTGCGTGTCTGGTGGTGTTGGAGTTGGCCATGTAGGATAACACCCCAATGTTGTTTCAAGGAGGCAATTGCCAAACATGAGTTTTGCGAAGGCCAAGGGTTCATTCTGTCCATTAAGGGGAGTGAAATTATCTTTCATATACCCCTTGGATAACACTCAGATCTGGCTGCATTTTCCCGTGTACAGAAGCCACATGTGAGACCAATCTATAGTAAAATATTTGTTTACCTTGTTGGACCAGTCTCTGTTGAGTAGTAAACCATATGCTTTCGGTATGTCCACAACAACTATGTTGATGCATTCATGGAGTCGACCATCAAGAGATAGTCGTATGATCATGTCTCCTAGTTCACCAATGGCTGGTACTAATGTTTGATCAAGCTATATGATTCACGTGGATGTATCGCTCCATTATGCATTAATCCTTTTCACAATGGTGAGCGGCATGACGTTGGCTGCCATGGCAGGATCAACCAAGCAGTTGTGAACATTGCAGTGAAAGATTTCGAATGATAGCAAGAATGGAGGGTAGCCTAAGTTCACTTCTTCCATCCGAAGTGTGTTGATCCCAATGGAAAGTGATCGGGGAGGTGTGCTTGCTCCCTTGTTGATAGAGGCTGTGCTGTCCATTGTTGTTTGTCCCAATGCACACAACAAGATGTCTCGCTGACTCTGTATCTTAGCTAGCTCGAACAAACTAATGTTTGCCATATTTTTCTCATGTCATCTACAATGTTCTATTCTAGAGGTGCTAGACTCACTGAGGTGTCTGGGGTAGAACAGATGTTCGTGTTATCTGGTGGAGAGTTTTGTAGGTTGCTACTCATGGATGTCCTCTTGTCTGCCACTTTCTTCCCAAACATGTTTTGTGTTTTCTTCTTTGCGGCGGCTAGTGGATCAACCTTCCTCATTAGCAGTCTCATCTTTTCTTACATTTCCCAAGTGTAGGGGGAGCCCATTTACTCTTAAGATTGTAATGATCATTTTTCTTTTGGGGTTGCTTCTCAGTGTTCACCTTCGACATCATTTGCGATCATTGATTTGCATTCATAAAATGCCCAGAACTTGATGGTTCATCAGGTGAAACCCCTTCATCATCATTAGTATCTTCTGGATGCTCCTGCATGCTATCTTTCACATCGAATGTATGACTACATACCTCTCAGATAACACTCAGATCTGGCTACATCTTCCCTTGTACAAAAGCTACATGTGAGACAAGTCTATAGTAAAATATTTGTCTAGATTGTTGGACCAGTCTCTGCTGAGTAGTAAACCATATGCTTTCGGTATGTCCACAACAACTATGTTGATGCATTCATGGACTCGACTGTCAGGAGATAGTCGTATGATCATGCCTCCTAGTTCACCAATGGCTGGTACCGATGTTCAATCAAGATGTATGATTCACGTGGATGTCTCACTCCATTGTGCATTGATCCTTTTTGCAATGGAGAGTGGCATGACGTTGGCTACCATGCTGGGATCAACCAAGCAGTTGTGAACATTGCAGTGAAATATTTCGAATGATATCAAGAATGGAGGGTAACCTGAGTTCACTTCTTCCATCCGAAGTGTGTTGAGCACAATGGAAAGCGATTCGGGAGGTGTGCTTGCTCCCTTGTTGGTAGAGGTTGCGTTATCTGTCATTGTTTGTCCTAATGCTCGTAGTAGGATGACTCAATGACTTTAGATCTTATCTAGCTTGAACAAAATGATGTTTGACATATTTTTTTCATGTCAGCTACAATGATGTATTCTAGAGGTGGTAGACTCACTCAGGTGTCTAGGGTAGAATGGATGTTCGTGTTATCCTGCGGAGAGTTTTGCAGCTTACTACTCATGGATGTACTCTTGTCTGCCACTTTCTTCTTAGTCTTATTTTGTGTTTTCTTCTTTGGGGTAGCTGGTGGATCAACCTTCCTCATTAGCAATCTCATATTTTCTTACATTTCTCCAAGTGTAGGGGGAGCACATTTACTCCTAAGATTGTAATGATCATTTTTCTTTTGGGGCTGCTTCTTAGCGTTCACCTTTGACATTTGCGAGCATTGATATGCATTCACAAATGCCCAAAACTTGATGGTTCATCTGGTGAAACCCCTTCATCATCACCAGTATCTACTAGATTCTCCTACACACTCTCTTTCGCATCGAATGTATGACTACATACAAATCTTGTGAATCGCTTCCAGTCTGAAAAAGAGTTCTCAGGGTGATGTTCTCCATGGAATGAACATAACTTAGGATCCAGACATTCTTCAACTTGAAAGATAGATCTCTACTTAGTTTTTGGAGTGGGTTGGCTGTTGCTTTCCTCTCTCTGCCTGGGCAGATGGTTTCTTGCAAATGTGTTTGTATTTCATTGTTTGAGCTCGGGCATTGTTAGCTCTGCTACATACTTCAACATTTGGTGTACCAAATACCAGCTTGTATGTGTGATTATTCTAAAAGAGAGATTGCAACAGTCTATTTTCTTCTTCTCCTTGATTTTCCTCATACTCTCATAACCCCGTTATCTCTGTTTTCCTCCAAAACTCTGTATAAGCCCACTTTCCCTCAAAGCCCCGAGCACTAAGCTTAAAATCCCATATCACCATAACCACATGACTCCGTGCCTTCGAAAAGTATTTCCCCATCACAACAGTCATTTTCTCCTTCCACTCTTAAAAAACAGTCAATTCCTATATCGGGTCCGATGCTTAAATCGCAATCGGTGATTTGTGACTCCTGGGGGTCCTTTATATAGCAGACCCTTGACTCCGCCAATGTGATATTGTGATCACTCCTCCGCCATCCGATCAGTCCCAATAGATCCAACAACCCTCATCTATCCCAATCCCATTTCTCTTGATACCTCCTACTGGCAGATCTCTGTCATCCATTCATTCAATCCAACGATATTCACTCCTCCCACATCCCCAAGCTGCCCGCACGTTAACTCGCGATCACAGCGGTTTTCCTCCCATCTCCTTTGCCATGTGTCGCCTAATAACTCACATCACTCACCCTTGAACGATTACCACTCGCCCTCCAAAAGTGGTGCGATACATACCGTTTACCGCCCACTTGTCCGTCCCCGCTGATTACCTTCCATGTATCTTCTCTGCCCGATGACCGTTGGATCTGTTCGCCCGAGATCCAACGGCTCACGTTTGTTTGCTCTTGCTTCTACCCCATTCCTCCTGCCAAGAGATCGCTGCCATCCATTCATGTGATTCAATGTCTGATATCTGTTCCCATCCTGCTCATTCGTCTTCCATGTAGTCTCCGTGTCTTCGACCTGTACCATGCTTCCGAAGGACAAAGGTGGCCAGTGTTAGTGCCCGACGCATTTCATCTCCAACCACTGCATTCAAGAAATAGAATGGCCGAGAATGAGAAGCACCAACCTCGAGCAGATCAGAGCATTTATCAGTTATGGGGCTTCTTTCATACAACACTCCACCTGCTCAAGAAGGACAACAGAGCAACAAAAAATATCAAATTCATTCATTGAAGCAAGAAGATTGCAGTAGAGACCCATATTGGATAGTTAAAGCAGTTGGTGGTCTATTATGGCCCCTCCACACATAGAATAGCAGAGCATTTTTGTAAAGAAACTCTATATATACCCAGAAAATAGATGTAATCAGGGTTGATGGTTGTTGTCTTGATGTAAGGTTCAACTTCTGGAGACTGTAGCTACTTTGATACTTGTAGTGGTTGGTCTTCCTGTTTGTGCATTAGTAAATAGATTTTGTTGACCTCTTTACTAGTTGCAGTCAGCCATCACATGGTCTTGTGCATCTGCTGTTGTGGTCAGTATTGTCCATATTCACTTAATCTTCAAATTGTGAGTAATTGGTGGTCTAAAGGCTTGTAGTCTAGGGGTGTTCACCCATGTCTGGAGTTAAGCATCATAGAAGTGGTTATCTGGCCTGGACGAGCATCATTCCTTCCATTCATCCATTTCCACCATTGTTTTTGAGTTTGTAATGTTCCAAAGCATCTCCAAGATACAACCTAGGACAGTTTCTTGGGGTGATAACATTAATTGTCGTCGTTGCGAGGGAGAGGAGATTGAAGCTCAGCTTCCCTGGGATAATGACACAGTTCCAGATTTTGATGGTAGACAAAGTTTGGGCACATTTATGGTTGTAATCATCTATCTGGCGACTCCACTGGAGGAAGACCAACCTTTGGCGACTCCACATCACAGTCCTAGCTCAGTTTGTGAGGCATACTCAAAGAAATCCTCAGAAATTACCATCTGAACCAGTTCCTGACCCTGAGAAGATTTTCAAGTCGAAGAAAACTTTGCAGAAAGGAGCATTAGGATCAGGTAAGCCTAAAAAATCCCATGTATCTTTTCTAGTGAAGAAATACCTTCAAAGATTCATCGAGCTCATGTTCATTCATTTCCCTTTCGGATCTCAGTCCAAAGAAAGTATCCCATGTTGTCCATCATATTCCTCTGTCTCTGTTATCCATTTCATTGATCCATACTACTCAATCTACCAGTATCCTTCCACCCACCTCAGTCATGGCGGGCCAGCAAGCTCCCACAAAGATAGAAAGAATCGTTGTAGCTAGGTATGGACCTTTGGTCTTGCCTGTCCCTTTGAATACCATGCCTGTAGGAGATTATCATAAATGTATGCAAAATTTTACTGGTATAGAAGGAGTAACAGCTGAAGAGCACCTTGATTCCTTTTATAGCTATGTTGATAACTTGGATATCAATGAAAATGATGTGTGGATGAGGGTTTTTGTCCAAATCCTAAATGGAGAAGCTAGAAAATGGTTCAGAGAATTAACCCCTTGGTCTATAGCAGATATTAAGGCCTTAGATGATGTGTTATTAAGGCATTGGGGGGATAAGAAAGATTGCTCTTTTATCATACTGAATTTGGGAACTTACAGAGGGAGAATGGTGAGCTATTGTCTGATTTCAACAAGAGATTCAACCATATGTACATCAAAATACCATATGAAGTGAAACCTACCCCTACTTTTGCTATGATGACTTATGCCAATGCCTTTGATTCTCATTTCTGTTTGTTGTTAAGAGAAAGAAGATGTGCTTCTTTGGCTGATATGCAAGATGCAGCCTTTGAAGTAGAATCAAACATCATAGCTGCAGAGAGGCTCGGAGGTAATGCTGATAGGAGAAGACAGGGAGGAGATCTCTCATCATCCTTTGATACTAAGATCAATAAATTGGCTAGGATGATAGAGTCATTGCCTCTGAGGTTTCTAGATTAATGGCTGAGCAGCATTCTGAGGAAGCAGGAGCTCCTAGTACCTTTGCTCTTCCAAAGCCAAATCTATATAGAGGAGTAAAGGAGCAATTGCGGATTTTGTAGAGAAACAAAGATGCAACCGAAGGCAAAAGGGTGAAGACGCTTTTCTAGAATATAGTCATGGAACAAGAGCAGTTTGTTGAAGAACATGATCAGGTCCATGGTGGGGAAGACAAGGGCTTTGTTCCTTTCTTAACCAGGGTTGCTTATGAGAAAGCATTATCCAAAGGCCCTTCTTATGATTTTGTTGTACCTACAGAACAATAAGCTTATCAACAGAAGCTACCAGCAACAGGTCCTACCATCCTCGAAGACTCTGAACCCGAAGCCAACCCAAGTTCCAATGACTATGCAAATCTGCAAATTGAACAACCTGTGGTTATCCCTAGCCCAGTGATCAAAAAGGGTGAAATTAGTTCCCCATCATCTCATGCTTCTTCGTCTATTCAAGAGACAATCCCTCATGGTTGCTGCCTAGACACTGAAGTAGGCCATAGCTCGATACCCAAGGCTGATACTCATCATCTCAGTCTTGATATTTCGAAGCCTGCCCAGTTGGTCTCCACACAGCTTGAAAGGGAACTTTGTCAGATCATAGAGGAAGAGGGTGCACCGTTTTGGGACACCTCCTTAGATGTGGACTGTTCTAAGAAAGCTACAGAAGCAGGTGAAGTCTTTGTGTCCCACACACAAGAATGCATCAATTCACCATTTATATTAATTGTGCAGGCCACAAATGACACATTCAGGTACATAACAACCATTGTTATCTAGCAGGCATACAAAGGCTTCCATGAAGAACATCCAAGGATGAGAGCATACAAATAGGGGGTGAAATATAAGCCATCTCTACCAAATAAGGTCAAATTCCCTAAACTCTTTGAGGTAGAGGATCAAATAACCCCAATTTTGCTTATCTTTGATGAATCGGCTGATAGGCTAGCCAAGAGGAGGAGAAACAGTTTTGATGGTCTAGTAGATGGCCATTTTTTGAATATTTATGTTGTTTAAGGTTTTGAGCCTTAATGACTGTAAACATGTTCTTTTACAGGTTTTAGCATAGAATTAATTAGACTCCATGCCCAATGGAATACTGGCAATGTTTTTAAGCTTATTTCACATGAAGGTAGTGGTCTACGGTTGTTGAGACCTCACAGGGAGGATCTCATCCCCAGAAGGAGCTAGTGTTAGCTCTGCTACATACTTCAGCATTTGGAGGACCAAATACCAGCTTGGCTGTGTGATTATGCTAAAACAGAGATTTCAGCAATCTGTTTTCTTCTTCTCCTTCATTTTCCTTATACTCTCATAACCCCGCTATCTTTGTTTTCCTCCAAAACTCTGTATAAACCCGATTTCCCTCAAAACCCCGAGCGCTAAGCTTAAAATACCATATCACCATAACCAAATGACTGTGTGCCTTCACAAAGTCTTTCCCCATCAGAACAGTCATTTTCTCCTTCCACTCTTAAAAAAACAGTCAATTCCTATATCGAGTCCGATGCTTAAATCGCAATCGGTGATTTGTGACTCCTGGGGTCCTTTATATAGCAGACCCTTGACTTTGCCGATGCGATATTGCGATCACTCCTCCATCATCTGACCAGTCCCAGCGGATCCAAGGACCCTCATCCATCCTGATCCCATATCTCCCAATACCTCTTGCCGACGGATCTCCATCGTCCATTCATTCAATCCAACGATATTCGCTCCTCCCATTTCCGCAAGCCGCCCGCATGTTAACTCACGATCATAATGGTTTTCCTCCCATCACCTCTACCATGCATTTCCTGATAACTTGCATTGCTTTCCCTTGAACGATTACTGTTCACCCTCTAAAAGCGGTGCGATACACACCGTTTACCACCCACTCACCCGTCCCTGCTCATTACCTTCCGCGTATCTTCTCCACCCAATGACCGTTGGATATATCCACCCAAGATCCAAAGGCTCACGTTTGTTTGCTCCCGCTTCCACCTGATTCCTCTCACTAAGAGATCGTTGTCGTCCATTCATGTGATTTGGTGGTTGATATCTGTTCCCGTCATCCTCATTCATCCACCATGTAGTCTTCGTGTCCTCGACCTGTACCATGGTTCCGAAGAACAAAGGTGGCCAATGTTAGTACCCGACACATTTCATCTCCAACCACTGCATTCAAGAAACAGAATGGCCGAGAATGAAAAGGACCAGCCTCGAGCAGATCAGAGCATTTATCAGTTATGGGGCTTATTTCATACAACACTCCACCTGCTGAAGAATGACAACAGAGCAACAACAAAGATTAAATTAATTCATTGAAGCAACTAGATTGCAGCAGAGACCCATATTGGATAGTTAAAGATGTTGGTGGTGCATTATGGCCCCTCCATGCATAGAATAGCAGAGCATATTTGTAAAGAAACTCTATATATACCCAGAAAATAGATGTAATCAGGGTTGATGGATGTTGTTTTGATGTAAGGTTCAACTTCTGGAGACTGTAACTACTTTGATACTTGGAGTGTCTGGTCTTCATTTTCAGCTAATACAAGCTTCTTTTGCTGTTAATTGCTCACTTTCCACTTCTTCTCTATTCTAGGCTCTACCTGTTATGCAGTTTCATGTGATCTTGATATTTAGCATTTGAGGGGCTCTCATCCCACCTCTGTGTTAGAGTCTTGTATGTATCATTAAATGTGTTATGCAGGTTTCTATTTACTTAGTGCCAGAGAGCTATCATCCTGTCTGTGCATTAGGAAATAGATTTTGCAGACCTCTTTACTGGTTTCAGCTGGCCATCACATGGTCTTGTGCATCTGCTGGTGTGATCAATATTCTCCATATTCACTTAATCCTCAAACTGTGAGTAATTTGTGGTCTAAAGCCTTGTAGTCAGGGGGTGTTCACCCATGTCTGGAGTTAAGCATAGTAGAAGTGGTTATCTAGCTTAGACAAGCATCATCCCTTCCATTCATCCATTTCCAACATTTTTGTTGAGTTTGTAATGTTCTCGAGCATCTTCGAGATACAACCTAGGAGAGTTTCTTTGGGTGATAATAGACACTTCTGTAGTCAACTTTTTGACCAGGCGAGTGAGGGTTTGAATATCAATTGCCTCCTTGTCTCCACCCTTTCTGATCATCGCTTGGGACTTCCTACTTGCATATTTGGATTCCTTTGCTAATTCATCATCCGTGATGACTCCAATTGCACGTAGGTCTTTCTCAATAGCAATAGCCTCTTCACAGTTTTCTAAGAGTGTTGGTTTCGCAGCTGGATTGATGAACTGCACAATGTTGGTCGATAGTATGGACATGTAGTAATAAAAAATGATGGAGTCATGAGGTTTAGTGTCCCCTGAAAACTTGTTCAATATGCGTGTAAACCTTTGATTGAACTCCTTTACCTTTTCTTTTCCCTCCATCTTTAGGCTTCCCAATTCTTTGAGTAGCGTGGTTGGGGTCTTGTCATCATTAAACTTCTCAAGGAACATGTGTTTGAACACACCCTAATTCTATATAGAGTTCAGTGCAAGGCTATGATACCATACAGTGGCATGACCACCCAAGGTACATGTTAATAATCTACATGCTATGTCATCATATCGTACCTCAAGGGTCTGCAGTCGTAGGTAGAAGCCGTCCAAGTGATCTTCTACCTTCACCATGTTGTTAGGGTTAAAATTTATGTTCCTTCTCTCCGCTCACTTTGGTATATTGTGTAGAATAGCCGAAAGGCATATGGTCCCTAAATCATCAATTATAGATTTGGGTCAGCCATCTGTTCTTCTTCTTCATCCTCCTCCTCTCTTTCAGAATCTGATCGTTCTGACTCTGAGTCTGTTGGTTTGACTCTGCCTCCACCTCCTCTGTTTCCTTCCCCTCTACCTCCTGTAGCAGAGTCTAATCTCAAGATCACAAGAGTTTCTTGTCCACATTGCTGGAAGACAGGAGGTTCCTTTCCATATTCAATATCTTCTTCTAGACCTTCAAGAGTGTCAACGACTACTTCTTCCCACCGATGATACAAAAACTCCTGTACGAGTGGCTTTCTTGATGTGTATGGAAGATGTTATATGTCTAGGATCAGTTCGACTACTTTCGCAAATGGGCGAGTCATGGGACGGATGGAGTGAAGGTGATGGTACAGAATCTCGTGCTCAATCCTGGGAGGCAAGAAGTAAACAATTGTAGAGTCATGTGTAGGTGAGAGGGAGTGTGAGTTACGGTCTTGACCATATGGTTGATGAATGAGTGTGAGGGATATTCAACCATATACAACTCGATGCCCTCCTTCTAGCACCAGAAATGTTGACGGTGCTGGATCCACCAACATTCGGGGGATCACCCTGGTATGAAGTCCCAACTAGACCTCACACCGTTTGGTGTGGGAGTGCCATCTGGTATGATGGCCCGATTGCAATTATCTTAATGATTTTCCTTAGTTCTTTCTTTTCAGCACAAGAGAGTGGTTTGCTTTGTCTTTGAGAAGTGAGGTTCACGTGCCTGGTGATTGTAAGTGTCTCTTGTGTCAATGGTTCTTTCAATGTAGAGGGAGAGGGTGGGAGTGAGTCCCAAGTCAGTTGGGAGAAGTCCCAACTTTGCTAGGAACACACAACACAATAGGACGTGCAAAAATTTCGGTGGAGTAGTCCACACGGAAGTGGAAATCACAACGCACAAGGGAAGGTAACACGTATAACACTCAATGGATTAGTCCACATGAGTGCAACAATTGTTACAACAAGTTTTATGTGAAACGTCTGTCTGATGTCAGGGAAGGTAGCCACCATGGGCAAGACAATGTTAACAACATATACAACACATTTTCATTAATAGATTATGTATTACAAGAAGTGAAATAGTTTAATTTTGAAACACAGGTTAAAGCAACATGCACCACAAGTGTTTAAGATTAGTCTTACAATAGTTACAATACATGTGTGAAAATGTGTTGGCCTATTAGCAGGCTTTTGAATTAAGCAAAAGTTCCAAGACACATAGTTACACCATACATCACTAACCACATGAGCGGGGTGTTGGAGCCACTACTTACTCCTCAAAGAAAAAGTTACAGACCCCCTTGGATATGTGGGAGGAGCTGAGGTGAAAAGTCCTTTGCATGTCCAAATGAGGGAGTATTTATAGCCAAGAGTGAAACTAACCCTTGTGGCTCTTCAACTACCCTCATGATTGTTTCACTTCCATGACTTTTTGACTTTAAATGACTCTTTGTATAACAAGTGGGTCTCTTGGACTTCCATGTTACATTACATTGGTAGATAATATGGCCCACAATAGAGATGTGTACGGCATTCCTCATGACATGACTCAACATGAAAGTGTTGGGACATTGTGCTGCTAGGTGATGGATGTCCACATGGTGTGCCATAGCTTCACATTCGCATGGTAAAGTGTGTGGATACTTCGATGGTCAATTGTTCACTTGATGTTGCTTTTGCATGTTGCTCCTTACTTGTATGTTGCAAGGTTTGACAGGTTTGTCTATTCGTGAAAGGTGCACGTTCTTCCATTCATCCATTCGTGAGCACATCTTGCATGTTTGCTCATTCTTCGATCCATGAACACATCTTTGCATGATCATCCATTCACGAGCACATCCCTTTGCATGCATCATTTGTTTGTCCATTGGTGAGCTTGTACTTTTGCATTTGCTCCTCTCCATTCATCTCATTCATTGACGCGCCATGTTTGTTTGTATACTTGTTCCTACAGTCACTCATGATGAGACGACAACAATCCAAAGACCTCCTGGTCTACCATGATGCATGATCATTTCGGATGCAAGTGACCGGGAGAGGCAAAAAAGGTTGTGAGGCGAGATGGAGGCTCTGGGCACTGCTGATGAAAAATGCGAAGAGTCACTGGGTGATGAAGATGGGAAATCCCGATCAACTATGACTATCCGCAAGGTCTGGCTGAGTTGGAAGACAAAAATACACAGTTTTTGAGGGGAACAGTATGGGTTGCAGGAAGATTGGGGAGGTAAAATCTATCAAGTTTCCAAAATGAGTGGGCAGTAGAGCTTGGTAGAAAAACTTGCACAATATTTTGGAGGAATGGATAGAGAGCTGGGTAGCTAAAACCATGCAATTCTTGGAAGGAATTTCTAGCGGGCTACTTGGTCATTGGCAGTAGATTTTGCGCAATTCCTAAGGGGAAATGGTAGTAAGCTACTAGGAGCTTGGCAACAAAAACTGCACAATTCCTGGAGGAAACTAGGAGTCTATTGATCACCTCTACACAATTTAGGGGTTGATAGGATTGCTGGGAAGCAAAGGGCCTACTCATAAAAACTGTACAATTTTCTAGGTGAGCAGCCGATCGACTGTCGAGAGGCCTGGCTAGAAAAATTGCACAATTTTCTGAGCAAGATAGGGATGGACACTGGGTGTCTGTCCGGCATGTTTGCACAATTTTCTTAGTCATCAGGTTAGATAATGCTTGTAGCCTCTACACAATTTTTGAGGGGAGTGAGTCCTAGTGTGGCTATCAAGTCAGACTCTTTGGTTGACCAGCATGAAGGCAGATTGATTTGCTTGCGGGTAGCACAACTTGAAAAGACTTGCTTAGTGCTTCTACGCTATTATGGGTGACAGTTAATCGATTCGATGGCAGGGTTATAGCTTGGCTGTTAGAGGGGAGTTTAGTTTTTAGAACTTCAACAAAATGACTAACTGTGTGAATGAGTAAAAGATGCATATGTGATCCTACAAACACACACTTGCATGACTCATGACGAGATGACTCAAACCATCTAACCACACATGTTCAATATGACTGAAAGACAGTGTAACCGACACCCGCAACACTTGTGATTGATTGTTAGTCGAACATTACAATGGTTGCGCAACAGTGAATGTAACTCTATGTGTGAGTTTGACAGATGTTTTCATAGTGAACACAACAAGTACACATGAAGCGAAGACTATGAGCATAACTAGAACATGGTTGCAAGCATGACTTTGACATCAACATGCAAGACTGGGTGAAATGAACAAGCAAGGCAAATGAGAAGACTCACATGAACTCACAGAGTGAACACGAATGTGTACAGTCATCAAGTGAAACTCTTAAGGGAGGCTCCAAAATTGGGTGGAGGCCAAAATTTTGGAGGGTGGTTGTAGGCACTACAACAGTAGTATACCTTTATTTATGTGTATTTCTATTTGTCTTGCCACTGAACATTAGAGATCTTTTGGAATAAAATGTTATCATTTCTTTCATTTTAAATAAAATTATTGTTCTCATAATTCCATGTAGTTGATGGTTTGAGTTTGATATTTATGTCTCAAATTCTTAGTGTGTGTGTATGTTTCAAATTGTATCCCTTTGCATTGGTAAATGTTGTTATAAACATAAGAGTAATATAATTAGTTTAATAGAAGGTCAAAGGGTACATACATGTTCACCTAGTGACTAGTCAATGCATATAAGTTGTCATAAGGCTTATTTTGTACATCATTCTTATCATTCTGCCAATCAATATATTTTATATTTATAGGAATGTTTTTTCATCAAGTATTAAACAAAGATTGTTTATAACATTTGATAGAAGAGCCAATCTTCGCCAATTTCATGGTTAAAATATTCCATGTATCTAGCCAATTTCATGGATTAAATCCATGTTTAGTTATAAAATCTATTTGTACAACAACAAGGTGATCTATACATCAACCTCTATTCTAACACAACTAGTCATAATTAGTTTGAGCAAATTCCATATAGTATGTTTGTTCTTCTGGTTTGGTAGTTTTTTTTTCAAATCAAACCACTATGTGTATGTTACCAATTCATTATTATTTCCATATTGTTGTCACCACTTCCAATGTTAGAACTTCCATACATGTTTTCCTAAAATTCCTTGACCCATACCTTGTTCCACACTAGAAACGATTGAAATCAATATTGTCACTTTGAAATTTGTACATTTGCACTATTCTATTAATATTATAATGGAAAATTAAATGGTGGTTCTTGGAATAATTCTTTTCTTTTAAATTAACCTTTTAAATCTTTATGCATGGTGGGAGTAGAGTACTTTTGACACTGCATCCATGCAAATCCTACACAACATGAAAAGCTAGAATTGAATATTGAGGGCTGAAATGGATTATGTGTGAGATATTTAGCTCACACTGCATATATCAAAGGAGGAACTTAAGGCAACTTAAACATGATTTTTTGAATGAAATCTATAGGGTCATGTGAGGAAGTAGCAGAGATCAACAAAAGCTTACTGACATTAGGTTGTTTTAGTACTGCTCTTGTGGAGTATCTTGCACATGTTCCTTACAATTATATCTGGGTTTATTTTTTATGGCATGTAATTAGTTTTAACCTTATTCTAATTAAGAATAAAACTAGGATAAAATTTTATATCTAATTTTGAAAAGTGTGTAGGGATAGTAAACACACAAGTTTGCTACATTATGCACTGGGTGGGAAGACAAAGACTTGTATGATATGAATTATTTCACTATCTATCCATTATATTGAAAAAACTCTCAAAATTTTCAATTGTTCCTACAAGGATAAAAGTATCAAAAATAAACCAAACGTCTCATCATTTTCCCTTTCTATTATATGTTATAGCCATATTTGTATTCCTAGTTTCAGACTAGTACTAGAGAGATTTGATAATGTGCCTTCATTTTGTTAGTGTTGCATTTCATAATAATTAAGATGAAATTAATTCTCTTACCTTTACTCTTGCGTAAGAGGCATTGTATTTTTTGTAAAATGGTTTCAGTTATCATGCCCATGAAAAAGCCAGGCTTTAAAATTAAATATTCAGACAAAATAAAGTTAGTAGGTTTTGTTAGCCCCCTTTCAGAATTGGTACTCATAAAATTTTGACCAGGTCATTTGTAATCCCAAGTGTGTGCAATTTATAGCCCTGTAAGGCCATGCTAGATGAAGTGTAGAATTATACCTTAGATCCCCAATGATTTACGATCATGGCAAGACCTCTTAGCTTCATTTTCAGAGTGTACGGTTTTGTGTCCGGAGTGGAAACATGGGATATGGATACAAAATTTCAACATTTTTCAAGGAGGATTATTTACAGGGAACCACGAGAACAATAAAATTAATAATGGAAATTAGAAGGAAAAGAGTGATGAGTGATTGTCATCTTCACGGTGTATGTGGCATCTCAGTTTTATAAGAAACAACAAGTTGTCAAACAATATTGTGTATATAAATCATAGCAGGAAAGCGTAGTTCAATTGAAACAAATTGAAGCCTTTGGGGCACATATATATGCTAAAACACTAATAATTTCAACCTTTTGTCATGTAAAATTGGTATTATAAGCAAGTGATGGAAATTAACCAATGAAGAAAGGGAAGATAAGCTCGTAATAAAATATACAAGTACTCAATTATTGGACTGTTGAAACAATTTAATTATATAGAAATGATGAAGTACATGTACATACTTGCAACTTATCACAAGCTGGAACAATTTGAAGCTCTCCTAACCCTCACTGTGGAAAGCAAGAAAACCCTAAAAACCAACTCCACCTGGCTACGAATCACACCTAACCAAAGATAGTCACTCCACCAAGAATCCTCAACAACCTAGCATCATCAACTGCAATGACATTCATGGCATGAATGTTGCCATGTGGGAGATTAAAGAAGAAGCTGTATTTTCTCTCACAACTTGTTTGAGAAGCTTATAAGTTGGCTAACCTTCATGTCTTTTCCTCATCCATGCCGATTTATTTTGTCCTAGTTCAATATGAGAACATTCAGACACCACATCAACAACATCAACAACAACCAGTGCACAATTTGAGAGAAAAGACATAGAAAAGAACCTAAATTCTTTACCAATTTTCATGTTGTCGTGAGCCAATCATGTTCAGATGGAGGGTGATCCATTAAAGAAGTTGTTGTATCTGTAAGACAACAATTCAATTTCCATTAGAGAAAGTAATAACATGTGAAGTAATACATGCATTAGAATACAAACTACATCAATTAAGAGTCCCATCAAATTCACCTTCACTAATGTGATAAATATAGCGAGGATGGGTCTGTCTACGTGCTTCAAGTGAAGACAAAATATTGGGATGTTCCACCCCTGCAAACATTCAAACAATACATTAAAAACATGAGAAACAAACATTACATAAAGTTAAGAGCAAAGACCTAACAACGAACCTAGAAAAACACCAATTTGTGTGTTGTCAATGAGCCAATCATGTTTAGATGGAGGTGGATCCATTGGTGAAGATGTTGTATCTGTAAGATAACAATGAAATTTCCATCAGAGCAAATAATATCACGCAAATTAATACATGCATTAAAATACAAGCTACATCAATTAGGAGTCCCATCAAATGTAGCTTGACTGATGTGATAAATAAAGTGACAGTGGGTCTGTCTATGTGCTTCAAGTGAGGGAACAATATTGGGATTTTGCACCCCTGCAAACACTTAAACACTACATTAACAACATCAGCAAAAACCAGTGCACACGATTAAGAGTAAAGACATAACAATAAACCTAGAAAATCACCAATTTTCATGTTTTCAATGAGACATTCATGTTCAGTTGGAGGAGGATACATTGAAGAATTTGTTATATCTACAAGATAATAATTCAATTTCCATCATAGAAAATAATATCACATGAATTAATATAGGCATTAGAATACAACCTACATCAATTAGGAGTCCTGTCAAATGCACCTTGACTAATGTGATAATTAGAGTGATGGTGGGTCTGTCTAGATGTTTCAAGTGAAGAAACAATATTGGGGTGTTGCACCCCTACAAACATTCAAATAATCTATGAACAACATGTTAGGATATTCCAATACAAAGGAAATAGTTAAATATAACTTGGTCTAGTGTAGAGTTAGGTAGAGTGTGTTTCTTTACTATGTACTTTTGTAACTTACAATCCCATGGTCATGATATGTTATAGACATGAAGTGATATGATGATTGATTGTCTCCTCGGTACTACTAACACTTGATCCATGGCTTAACACTCGGTTGGTCCAAGATCTCTATTTAAAGAGCATGGAGGGTCATTTATAGGGTGGTCATTCATGATAGCAGCTTATGTAAATTTTCTTTGTTTTATTAATAAATTTCCTAAATTGGTCGCATTAGCTCAGGCCATGGACTATTTCCCTCTTTGAGGGTTTTAACCACGTCAAGAATACTGGTGTATTTATCTGTGATCTATTTGTGAGTGGTGTCCTTTCATGTTCTATTTGAGGAACTTACCTTCTAAATTCTTGCATGGTACTAGAGCTATTTTAGGGTCACATCCATTAGTGATCCAAATTGGAATTCGGTACAACTGCATCCGAATGTCGTTAAATTCCTAGATCTACTATTTTTGGCCACTTTCAGGCCGAGAGGACTGCGATATTGTGTTATGAGCATATTTTCCAGTGAGGAATCACTTTTGTTTCACGCGAAAAGGTTTCTGGCAGCCCTAGCTATGTCATTGTTAATATTTGGAGGTATACAGTCTTTATTTATAGTTTTAGCTATGTATCTCTCTATTTATTTTAGTTCATTTATCTCTCTATTTTTTATTACCGGATCTATGCCTTTCATTTATGCGTATGCTCTTTACCTTATGACTTTGTGTGATCTGGGCAAATTAGAAACAGAAAGGATTTTTCTCATGCGTATGATCTTTTCTACTGCCCTTTAGTGTGATCTCAAAAAATCGTAAACATTGAAGAAAATATTTAGTTTTTGGAAAAAGCTAACTTCAAGCCAGAAGGTTTGCTTTTTTGCATGTTCGTGTTGGGTTGTGTGGTTTTTTATTTTGTAGGAAAGAATAGTTTTTTCAAGTAAGCACGCACCCCAAAGTTTTAGTGACTTAAAAAAAAATAAAAAACCCCTTCCTCCTTTCCAAAAATTACCAACCTTTTAAACTAGATCATTTGGTCCAAAGTTACGTTATGAGAATAGAAGTTTTGAGTTCAAGCCTTTCTCTTTGTTCAGTTTCTTTTTCAAAAATCACATGTAACTTATGTTTTAAAATTACTTTATGTAAAAGTGTTCTTACCCATTATAAAAAGTGAGCCACTTATAATTTTAAAGTCTCTTTATCTTTTATTTAAGTTACAATTTAGCGGGTAGCTCATAAAGTACCATTGTAAAAGTGACTTTCACTTATTTATAAAAGTGAGTCACATAAAATCTATTTTTTTAAATTCAGATAATTAGATTAAGTTTTGAAAGGGGGGGGGGGGGTTTAAAATATAACATTATCATTT
The DNA here is from genome assembly GCA_000404065.3 of Pinus taeda. NCBI lineage: Eukaryota > Viridiplantae > Streptophyta > Pinopsida > Pinales > Pinaceae > Pinus > Pinus taeda. The sequence continues at coordinate 97,671 of APFE030130370.1, forward strand.
ACTTTCATGCATTCACGCACTTCGTCGGCATATTCAACAATGTTTCTTCAAAAAGTCATAACTTCTTCATCCGGAAACCGTTTCCAAAGTTGTTTTTGTTTTAATCAACCTAATTTTTCGAGATATTTCCATTAGAACACTTAGTTTCAACATTTAAAGCTTTAGTTTCTATTAAAATGGAAAGTCCATGCCAAGTTATTCTTGACAGCACTAACTACCTCCAATGGTGGTCCTACATTGTGGATTTACTTAGAAGTAAAGGTTTTTACAGAATAGCTTCAAGCCAAGAAACTAGACCTAAAGATGAAGATAAGGAAGCCAAATGGGAAAATAGTCAAGATCAAGCACATGGGTTGATATGGATGTCTATCTCTCCATACCTTAGATTCCATATCGTAGAACTTGATACCCCTAATGAAGCAATGGAACAACTCACTACAGTTTTTGGAATTAAAAATGATATTAGAGCCCATCAACTCAAAAATGAGTTGCATACATTAGACTCCAATAATATTTTTTCCATTGAAGATTTTTTGTCCAAATTCAAGAACCTTAGACTTCTCTTGGAAGGTGTTAAGGTTGAGAACGAATATGGTAGCCTTATCTATTCCATTCTTACTAATTTGGGACCAGCCTACTCTGTGTTTGTTTCCACCTCCATTCTACTAGAGGAGCATTTATTTCTCATGGACGAGACTACAAGTCCCCCTCTTTTGATGCCTTTTGTGATTCTTTAATAATAGAACAAGAAAAACTCATACATCTTGGTCTTATTAATCTTGGAAACTCTTCTAAGAAAACCTTAGTTACCCAGCAACAACCAAATTCAAAGAATTCTAACAATCAATATCCTAAAAAGAATGGTCCTAAACCAAACAAGGGTCCTAAGAAATTTCATTCTCAAAATTAAAAATCATTTCAACAAAATGATAAGGCAAATAAAAACAAAGGGAAGAAGATTGATAGACATTGCAACTTTTGTAATTGAGATGGCCACTTAGAATCTAAATGCTTTAGGAAGATGGAAGCCTTGGAAGCAGTGGTGAAGAAGCATAACATCCATTTGGAGCACTCTTCAACTTGAACCTCATCTTTAGGAATTGCACTTTCTAGATGTGGTTGTCAAGTATCTCGTTTTGGTTATGCACTAAATGTATCTTCTTCTTCTCATTCTCATGAGTGGCTCATTGATTCTGGAGCTTCTTATCACATGGCTAAAAACAAATCCATGTTTCCTTCTTTAAATGATTCTAACACCAAAAATATATATGTTGGTGATGATAGACCTCTTAGTGTTGTAGGGATTGGAACTGTTGATGTAGACAATGGTCAATTGAATGATGTATTATGTGTTCCAACCTTATCCTGCAACCTTCTATCTATATATATGATATAACTCATTCAGGTGATGGTAAAATCGTTGAATTTTCAGCTCATGATGTTGTAATTAAGGACCTAAGAGATCCTAGACAGATTTTAGCTACTTGCATTGTCGATGATTCTACAAGGTTCTATAATTTTAACAACTTTGGGTCATCAACTCTTCCCTCGGTATTTGTTGCTCATAACGATGAAGTGAGAAAAATTTGGCATGAGCGATTTGGTCACTTAAACTATCGCTCCCTTCAAAATCTATGTAAAGAAAATATGGTGATAGGTCTTCCTATGGTATCTTGCAGAGATGGTGTTTGTTTCAGATGTGTACTTGGAAAACATCATCAGGATAGTTTTAAAAAATGTGCCTCTTGCATGCCTTAGCCCCTTTACAACTTGTGCATAGTGATTTATGTGGTCCACTTCCAGTTGTTTCATTCTCTGGCTACAAGTATTTCTTAACTTTCATTGATGATTTATGTAGACACACTTGGGTATACTTCTTAGAACTAAAGAGTGAAATCTCTAACATGTTCTTGGCCTTTAAGGCCTTTGTTGAGAAACAATCTAGACATTAGATTCTTAAGCTAAGATCAGATAATGGTAGAGAATATGTTAAGAACAAATTCATCAACCTTTTCATTGAGCATGGAATTCAAATGCAACATACTGTTCCATATACTCCACAAGAAAATTGTGTAGTTTAAAGGAAGAATCACACCTTAAAGGATATGGCTAATTGTATGCTTCAATCTAAAGAACTTAGTCTTAATTTTTGGGCAAAAAAAATTAAGTGTACAAATTACATAGTAAATCACACTCCTACTAAGGTTTTAAAGAATATTACTCTAGAAGAAGCATGGAGCTCAACTAAACCAGATGTTATTCACTTTTGTGTTTTTGGAAGTGAAGCATGGGCCCATATTCCAGATGAGGAACATAAAGCCTTAGAAACTAGAGTGAAAAAATTATTTTTGTTGGATATTCTGAAGATGTAAAAGGATATAGACTTATTCCACTTAAGTCCAAAAATGTTATCATCAGAAGAGATGTAAAGTTTTCTGAAAATATATCGACCTACGAGCCTAGTTCGGCAGATGTGCCACCTCTCTCTGTCCCTTCTACTTCTGAAAATATTTCTTCTTCAGATGATGATAGCAAGGATGACAATCCTCCCCCACCCACACCTTCTCAAGATCCTCCTTCAGCTCCTCAGCTTCCAAAACTGGTTTGTGCTATGCAAGAGGTAGCAAGTGCTCTTGCAGGTGATCCTACAGATCATCGACGTACACATTCTTAGTTCGATAGAGCTTCTTCTTTACTAGCTCAAGCTCCAGCGAATTATGACCCTGACATCTTTGTAGAAGCTTAAGGCCATCCATATTGGGACACAATTATGAATGAAGAATATCGTTCATTATTGGAAAATGATACATGGGATATTCTTCCTCTTCTAAAGGGATGAAAACTTGTTAGATGCAAATGGGTTTACAGAACCAAGTATGGACCAAATGGAAAAGTTGATAAACATAAAGCTCAACTTGTTGTTAATGGTTTTTCATAAGTTGAAGGCATTGACTATACTAAAACATTATATGTTGTTGCCAAAATGAAATCTATCCACCTTGTTCTTTCCCTTGCTGCCTCTTTCAAATGGGAGGTCCATCAGATGGATGTTAAATCGGCCTTCTTGCATGGGGACATGCATGAAGAAATCTATATGGAACAACCTACTGGCTTTATAAAAATAGACTCCAACATTGTATGTCAGACTAATAAATCCCTCTATGGTTTCAAGCAAGCCCCTCGGGCTTGGTATGCCAAAATCGATAGGTTTTTTTTAGATATTGGATTTTCTAGGTGTCACTCTGATGATACTTCCTACACCAAGACAGTGGGTAAGTCTCTTATCATTCTTGCTCTTTATGTTGATGATCTTATTCTTACTCATAGTGATCCCAACCTTATAAACTATGTGAAGTGCAGCCTTAAAAAGAAGTTTTAAATGATAGACTTAGGAAACATGCATTATTTTCTTGGTCTTCAAGTCTTGCAATCCAAGGAAGGTATTTCCCTTTCCTAGTCCAAGTATGCCTGTGATCTTCTATGCCATTTTCACATGGAAGACTGTAAGCTAGCCTCTTCTCCCTTTCAGTCTAGAGCTAAAATTTCAATCACTTGTACTTCCCCTGAAGTCAATGCTACCTTATACCATCAGGTTGTAGGAAAACTTTTGTATCTGACCCATACTCATCCTAACATTTCCTTTTTTGTTGGCCTTATTGCTCAGTTTATTCAAAACCCACATGAAAGTCATTAGAAAGCATCTAAAAGAATACTTTGTTATGTTCGAGGTATAGTTCAGTTTGAGATTCATTACAGTGTAGAAGCATCTCCTCTATTGGTTGGTTTCACTGGTTCTGATTAGGTTGGTGACCCTGATGATCGGAAGTCTACGACAAGTGACAGCTTCGCTCTTGCTTCTGGGCTTGCAAGAAACAAAGTTCCATTTCTCTTTCTTCAAAAGAAGCAGAGTATCGTGGCGTCGTAGAAGCTAGTAAGGAAGCCTTGTGGCTTCATCAAATCCTATTGGAGTTTGGCTTTCAGCAGCAACATCCAACTACACTTATGATAATCAAAGTGCCATTCAACTATGCAAAGATCTAGTCCAACATCAGGGCAGCAAACACATTCAACTACACATGCACTTCATCAGAAAGCTCATTCATGACAATTTTCTTGAAGTGAAATATTGTTCAACCGATGATCAAGGTGCAGACATCTTTACAAAAGCTCTCATAGAGGCGAAGTTTACTAAACTTTGATTTATGGTTGGAGTTTAGGAAGTTGTCTCTAAGGGGGGATAGACTCTAATGCCTCCTTCCTTCTCCTATTGTGTCATATTTGTACATCCTTCAATCCTATCCCAAGTTGTTCTTAAGGGGGGATGTTAGGATATTCTGACACATAGGAAATAGTTAAGTATAAATTGGTCTAGTGTAGAGTTATGTAAAGTGTGTTTCTTTACTATGTACTTTTGTAACTTACAATCCGATGGTCACGATATGTTCTAGACATCAAGTGATCTGATGGTTCATTCTCTCCTCAGTATCACCGACACTTGATCCATGGCTTAACATTCGATTGGTCCATGATCTCTATTTAAAGAGCATGGAGGGTCATTTGTAGGGTGACCATTGATGAGATAATCTTATGTAAATTTTCATTCTTTTATTAATAAATTCCCTAAAGTGGCTGTGTTGGCTCAAGTCGTGGACTATTTCCCTCTTTGAGGGTTTTAACAACGTCAAGAATACTAGTGTATTGATCTGTGATTTGTGTGTTAGTGGTGTCCTTTGGTGCTCTATCTAAGGAACTTACCCTGTAAATTCCTACACAACGTCAACAACAACCAGTGCAGACAATGAAGAGAAAAGACATAGCAACAAACTTGGAAAATCACCGATTTGCATGTTTTCAATGAGCTAATCATGTCCGGATGGAGGGGGATCCATTGAAGAAGTTGGCATATCTGTATGATAACAATTTAATTTACATCTAAGAAAATAATATTATGTGAATTAATATAGGCATTAGAATATAGACTACATCAATTAGGAGTCCCAACAAATGCACCTTGACTAATGTGATAAATAGAGTGATGGTGGGTATGTATACATGCTTCAAGTGAGGTAAAAATATTAGGATGTTGCACCCATGAAAACATTCGAGCACTACATTAACAACATCAACAAAAACCAGTGCACGCAATTAAGAGCAAAGACATAGCAACAAACCTAGAAAATCACAAATTTGCATGTTGTCAATGAGCCAATCAAGTTTAGAAGGAGGGGGATCCACATAAGAAGTTATTATATCTATAAGATAACAAAGCAATTTCCATCAGAGGAAATAATATCATGTGAATTAATACAGGCATAATAATATATACTACATAAATTAGGAATCCCATCAAATGCACCTTGACTAATGTGATAAATAAAGTGATGGTGGGTCTCTCTACATGCTTTAAGTGAAGGCACAATATTGGGATGTTGAAACCCTACAAACACTTAAACACTACATTAAAAACATCAACAACAACCAATGAACACAATTAAGAGCAAACATATAGAAAAAACCAGGAAAATCACCCATTTTCATGTTGTCAATGAGCCAATCATGTTCAAATGGAGGGGGGTCCATTGAAAAAGTTGTTCTATCTGTAATATAACAAGGAAATTTTCATCAGATCAAATAATATCATGTGAATTAATAAAGGCATCAGAAGATAGACTACATGAATTAGGATTCCCATCAAATGCACCTTGACTAATGTGATAAATAGAGTGATAATGGGTATGTCTATTTGCTTCAAGTGAGGGAACAATATTGGGATGCTTCACCCCTCCAAACATTCAAACATTACATTAACAAGATCAACAACAACAAATGCATACAATTAAAAGTAAATACATTGAAATAAACTTGGTAATAGTGACATTCTGATATAAACATATTGATCTCATCTCCCTATAGAACTTACTTGTGACAGTGAAGGATACATTGTTAGATTGAGGATGGCCTCATTGAGGTGTTGAAAATGAAAGGTTTCGTCTTTGGATGCAGGGATATTCAAATCAATATCCAAGCTGCCATTTTTTTTGCTTCTTTTATTTTTATTTTTAGGGCCAAGGAAACTCTTCTTCCTCTTCAAATATGACTCATAAGCACCCAACCCAAGGGTGAAGTCATAATCCATAATATGAATAGCATTGGCATCATCCATTAATTGTTTAACCACATCAATCAATTGTTTTGACTTGGTAAAAGTAGTAGGATGTTAGGTCCCTATACTACTAGTGTAACCCCTTATAGTTATTAGTTCAACCCCCTTATTGTATTATTGTACCCAAATAGCCACCATGTTGTTATTATTGTGCCCCATAGAAGCTCACTATTGTTACTTTTGTGCCCCTACAATATTATTGTTTTGTAGGCTCTAACTGTATTAGGACCCCTTAGACTCTTATATATAGAAATGAGGTCTTGTCATTTGTATCATCCAATAATTCTTCATGTGTGTAATCTAAATCAGGTTTCCCCCTTGAAGAGGTTGATTTTGAAGTTGTCGACCTATATTTTCTATCTTTTGTGAGCTATTTCATAACATTTTGTTTCAGAGCATTTGGATTCTAGGGTTTCGCTGGTCCAAACAAGTCATCGTGGAATTTTCGCTATAATGTTTTTTCTATTATGTTTCAGAAGATTAAATTAAAAACTATTTGATATGAAATCACGATGAGCCTTGACTCTGAATTTCAGATATTTTCTCACTATAGCTTAGAATATAGGATCCAAGGAAGTTAGGGTTTTTGCAGTCTCCTGAATTATATCTCAAACATGTGACCTAGGAAAAATTGTCATAACTTTCTCTCTAAGCATCAGATTGAAATTTCATAAAAAGTTACAGAAAGAGGATTGCATGTAGTATTCGTTTTATTGGTTTTAGGTACTAAGGTTGAAATAATGACATGTGGAACTTGGTACAAGTTCCCTCTACTGAACTAGTCTATAATCAGGTCATTGTGGGAGATTTGACATAACTATTCCTTGTAGAAACCAATCTTGATCAAACTTGTGGGTTGGAAAGTGGAATCAAAGGGCTACCGCAGGATGCAATTTCAAACCTTGGAGATTTGAAATTACAGATATATAGCAGATTAACTATCGATCTCCTACAAAGTGAAAAAGGTTGTGAAGTTTGTTTAAAATTTTGCTTAAGTTTGGTTTGAAAAATTAGTTTGAACGAATTCAAAGGGCATAGTGAAGCATTAATATCATTAATTGATGCTCGGAAGAAAGAAAATGGAAACACCTAGTAAGCGACCTTAAAGCTCTACCATGACTCATGAAGAAGTCGAAGAAATGCAACATGATATATCAAAATTACATGACCAAGTGCAACAAAATTCACTCTCACAAAAAGTAACAAAAACTAAGATGGATGGTTTAAATAAAGGTGTCGAAGCTAATATGGATAGAGTGGAAGCTAAGATTGATGGTTTAAAGGAAGGCATGGAAGCTAATATGGATAGTTTAAAAAAAGGCCTATAAGCTAAGATGAATGACGTGGAAACTAAGATGGATGGTATAGAAGAAAAACTTAAAGGTAACATGGAAGATTTGAAGACAGATTTGACAAAATTGCTACAAGAAATGCTTACTAATGGCGAAAGGGTAGTAAAGGAAACTCATGATGAGAACAAAAGAAATATTAATCATGATTTCATAGACTCTAATGTCATATTGAAGACTCACCATGTTCCGAAGATCAATATGAGGAAGTTTGATGGCAAGAATCACGTAACATGGGTAGTATAGATGAAGCAATATTTTGATCTCCACAATGTGCGAAACACACAATAGGTACGCATTGAAACTTTATATCTTGAACCAAATATGTTTGTATGGTATCGATGGATTTTCTCTCATAAACAAATGGTCACTTGGGGACTTGCTACCTATATCCAACACCAGAGTATCAAGTGATGTTTGCAAGTGCATGAACCATAAATTTCTCTTGAAAGTGCCATAATATCAAGCTATCGTTGGGAGAATATGTATTGAATATCCTGATGCTTTCCATTCCAATGGGTGGTTTCAATGTTGTACTAAGAGTCCAATGGCTACAATCCTATAGCTTTTAATTTTAAAGAACTTTTTATGAATTTTTTTCAGAAGGAAAGGAATTTGAATTAAGGGGTATCGGAGGGAAAGTAGGAAATATAATAAGCTCTAACGGAATGACAAAGATTCTAAAGAAATAACAACAAGGCGTAATTGCACAATTATGTTCACTAGAGGTTCACCCATAGAAATCAATTATTTCTCAAGATGTCCAAAAAGTCTCAAACAATCATTCCAAGGTATTTGAGACTCCCAAAGGCCTCCCACCTATTCGTGATCATGATGATGCTATTAATTTTATTCCAAGATGTGTTCCTCCAAACATCAGGCCTTACAAATATCCATATGCCCCAAAGAGTGAAATTGAACATATGTTTGCAGAAATGCTAGAGGGTTGTATAATTCAACCTAGTCAATGTTCTTTCTTTGGTCTAGTAGTATTGGTGCACAAGAAGGATGGGTCATGGCACATGTGTCTGGATTATAGGGAGATCAACAAGCTCACTATTAAAGATCAATTCCCTATTCATGTCATTAATGAATTATTGGATGAATTGCACGAAACTATTTACTTCACCAAGTTCGATCTTCATTCAGGATATCATCAAATCAGAATGAAGACTGAAGACATTCTGAAAACAACATTTAGTAGTCATGAGGGTCATTATGAATTTTTGGTCATGCCTTTTGGCCTTACCAATGCACCTTCTACATTTCAAGGTTTGTTGAACTACATTTTCAAGCCCTTCCTTAGAAAATTTGCATTAGTATTTTTTGAGATATACTAATCTACCACAAGTCTTGGAAGGATTATGATCAAAATGTTGACAGGGTGCTCAAAATATTGGAGGAGAAACAATTATATGAAAAAAGCTCCAAATGTTTCTTTGGAGTACAAGAGGTGGAATATCTGGGTGATATTGTATCTCATGAGGGTGTTAAGGTAGACCCTAGCAAAATTAAAGCCATTAACATATGGAAAATCCCAACATCTATAAAGCATCTACGAGGATTTCTTGGGTTCAAAAGGTATTATCACATGTTTGTTAAGAATTATGGGAGAATAGCATCACCTCTAACAATATTATTGAAGAAAGATGCATTTTCATGGGTTCTAGAAGCAACGGAGGCCTCTGAACATCTTAAAGATTCAACATCCCAAACACTGGTCTTAGCTATGTCAGACTTCACAAAAACCTTTATTGTGGAATGTGATGCCTTAAGAAATGGAATTGGCATTGTTTCAATGCAAGAAGAAAGACCCATTTCTTTGGAAAGTCATCCAATCAAAGGAAAGTATTTACAAAAAGTTATTTATGAGTGGAAAATGTTGGAAATACTACATGCACTTAAGAAATGGCGACCTTATCTAATGAGAAGATCCCAGTTAAAACAATATTTCAAAAACTTAACGAGGAAGGAAAAATCATATTGGATCCTGAATCAATCAAAGAAACAAGAAATCCATAGCCACGAAATTGATGAATTTCACAGTATCTCATCAAGTGGAAGAACTTATCCACTGAATATTCAACATGGGAGGATAATAATTTTATACAAAAGCATCAAGAATTACTCAAGCATGGACAACACTTTTTTGAGAGGGGCATGTTAGGTCACTATACCACTAGTGCAACCCCTTATTGTGATTAGTGCAACCTCGTTATTGTATTATTGTACGCATATAGTACCCATGTTATTATTACACCCCATAGAATCCCACTATTATTATTTTTGTGCCCCTACAATATTATTGTTATGTAGGCTCTAAATGTATTGGGACCTCTTAGAATCATATATATAGAAAGTAGGTCTTCTAATTTGTATCATCCAAGAATTTTTCATTTCTGTAATGTAAAGGAGGTTTCCCTCTCGAAGAGGCTAATTTTGAAGTCGTTGATATATCTTTACGATCGTTTGTGAGCTGATTTCAAAACATAGGAGGACTATTTTGAAACAAGTCTAGATAGCTAAACAACTCCTCTCTAGCGAACATAAGTTCTTCAACATTATCATCAACCATAATATGTGTGCTAGCATATGCATGAATATTTGGTGCCTCTATACTTATATCATGAGGGGAATTCAATATATTGGGCGTGGTATCATGATCCAATAGAGGGTCTGAATCCATTAAGGGGGAATACAACCAATCTACCTTTATGACATGTTCGCAAATGCTGCCATGAATAGACCATGGGAAATCACAAATGATAAAATTTGTGTGATGTTATATAATAAGATATTTCTTATCAGGTTTACTTTGATTCCTCACCCAATAAGCATGAGATATGCACTCATGATGCCTGCAATCGTTGTATGGAATTCTTCTAGCCTTTTCCATTGATGATTCAAGCTGCATCTCTTTCTTGTGGTTGTTCAAATATCCATTTTTTTTTACAATTTCCTTGAATCGGTAACATGGCTCAACATTTGTGAGGAGAGTATATAATATCCAATACATCCTATGAGAACATTTATTTCGTCTATCACATAGAAAGTTTGTCTTGAGATAATCATGGTATGACTCCACAACATTATTTGTCTCCTAGTTTTCCTAAGGAAAATCTCGACAACCTTTAACCCACATCCCTAAATGTAAAAAATCAATTAGTAAATATATATTTTCCTTATGAAACAAAAAACATATCAATAGAAGAAATAGTGTGAAAACTTATGAAACTTGTCATCAACAACCCAATGCTTGTGGAAATAGTCCAAAAACTTCTCCTCAGTTGCAAATTTGGTGAAAAATCCATTAATTTATTTATCCACTTCATCACTAGAACAATTTTCCATGATATGACCAAGTTCATTGAACATCTATTTTGATTTTTTAGAACAATTGACCAGTCGGATAACATTCTTTAGCCATGCCCTCCTTATGTGCCAAATACACAAGATCACTTCACATCTGGTGATTCTCCTTCCATAATTAATTCATTTTAAGTGAGAAATATCTAGAATGAATGGAACTTGTAATCTCAAAAGGAAATGATTTCAGCCAAAGCATCATCAACCATAAACACATTGACCTTCAAATCAGGATGAAGCTGAAAACACCTATGCATGAGGTGTTCCATCCATAGTGCTATTTCTTGTAATGTATTACATGAAATTGCCACCCATGCAACTCACACAACACTTTGTTTCTCATACAACAATACGATCATGTACAACTAATATTGTCATATTAAATAAAATGAAGTTAATTTAAGTCAATAATCATATTGAATCATTATAACCAAAATTATTTTAATAAATAAATCATTGGAAAAATACTCTCCCCATATTTATTCGTACTGGATGTTGAGTCCATGGCTATCAAGATATTGTGGGATAACGTGACCATAGTTTCCAACATCCATTTTTTTTATTCCAGTTATAATAGGGGTCTCTCCACCATTGGGCTTATGGAAGAAGAAGAAATAATTATGGTATTTTTCATACCAAAGATTCACATTCATTTCATCTTTTCTATGGAGTTGTTGATTTTATTTCGTTAAATGATTATAAATGTTTACAATATATTTTATACATAATAAAAAATCCCTATCCTACGCTGTAGCATCTATGTCAAGATATTTCTTAATATGCATTTTAGAAAGAGAGTCAATTGGTAATTGAAGAAAAGAAAAACTTTCTAATTACGAAATCATGTCGCTTGAAAGTCTGTTATAGCTCCAAATCTCACTATTATGGTTTGTGATGCTGCATTCATGGCCTAGGGCAACCCCTCCTTCCAAACCTGGTCCAAAATCTAAAAACCAGTGTTTTATTCCCTGTACGCGACATTGCCCTGAGTTAAACGCGTGTATACGCGGGTTCATATATACCCAACCCACGTATATGTATTAAAACACTTAAAAAATTATAAAACTCCTTATTTTCGGGCGGAGATCGCGTGTTTTACCTGCTGATCACCTGTTAGTGCCCGTGGCCTCAACTATACTGTCATGCGGAAAGAGTTATTTTTGCGGACAAACCTAACCTCCCTAGGAGTTTAGGACTCTCTAGTGACAAACAAACCAAACAAGAGAAATCCTTTTCTAAACACACGTTATTCTATGAGAGATCAAGTGTTTTCCGATCTTACCTTAGGTCCAAACGCTTGTTGTAGTAGTTCAGCCTTGCTGATCCAGATGAGCTCCTCCTTCACTTTAAGACCTGCATACACTAACAAAGCAAACGATTACATAACACCTGAATATTCATCATAAAACAAAGCATATTCATCACATAGACCAAGGAGTACATGAAATAATTCATTAACAACAAATCATTGAGAAGAATGGACTTATTTGTATTAAGGAAACAAAAAAGGAACCATTACAACCTGAGCCTTGGTGTTGTGCAAGCTCCTCCCAGGGTCCAACAAGAGATTTCCTCTACTTTGACAAGCTCAACCACTCCCAATATGGCAACAAGGAAGGATAGTGATCTCTCCTCACAAGTCAACAATGGAAGTCCTAATTCCAGCAGCATTTACCCTTTAGAATGTTCAGCTTTCAACCTCTTCCTCCTTTGGCCCAATGCCTGTATTTATAGTATTCTAGAGGAGGTTATTCAGTTCCAACATCAATGGGATACTCCCTCTTTTGGATGGGGTAGCTCCTCTCTTGATGGGATAAGCTCCTCTATCATAGGGGTACATGAACCATCTGGAGGCGCTCAATACACGTCAAGAACTCTTCTAGAAGGCTCTAGAAGTGACCACAAGTAACTTTTTAAAGATGAAACTTGCGCCTTTTGACCTTTACAGGGGTACGCACCCTAGCTTTAGTATACAGAGCGTATTACTACGCAGGTACAGTGTATTTGGGGTGCGTACACGCAGGCAAGGTAGAGAGAACCTGCGTACCGAGAGATAAACATGTTTTCAAGTGACTTTCTCTCTTTTGAAGTTTTGACATGGAGAGCAGAGGTATGGGGCTTGACAAAGAGGACAA
>APFE030130370.1:127672-163021 GCA_000404065.3 Pinus taeda
GACCAGGTCTGGAAGGAGGGGTTGCCCTAGGCCATGAATGCAGCATCACAAACCATAATAGTGAGATTTGGAGCTATAACAAAGTCTTCGCTTCTTTTGAGGACCATCATCACCTAAAGTTTCTTTTTTTCCATGACAAGACCATATTTTCCCATCTTCATGATCATACATGTTGTATGTTATTATTGTTGTGTCAGTCTCGTGAACCATAACTTTTACAATAAAATGGCATTGCAAACCCCTCTCTTTTGCAATTGAATCCCTTGATTTGGTTTTCCATTCTTCTTTCTTATCCTCTGGACCATATGAGAAAGTATAACTACAATATAAACTTTGAAATGTCGACACATCTGATAAATGATAAAGCACTATTAATATCAACATCTATACAAGGCTTTTATAAAATACTTATAGTTCCCATCGTAAGGCAGTGCTAGGCCTTGAGCTTGGCGGTTTTATTTTCGATGCTGGAAGGTACATGGAGCATCTAGATTCGATTCCTCTCCTTTAATAAAATCAAGTAATTCTTTGTATAGAAATTCTTGCAACTTGGTCAATATTCATGTTTATCTTGTATTCTGTTTAGGGTCTTGCACCTGAAGGCCCATGATAGTCTTCCATGTATTTTCCATGTTGTCTCAATGTCTGCAAAAAATGTGGAAACATATTAGGAATTTGAATGGAACAAATCTATAACATAGGTCAAAACATGCCTAAGTTTATTTTGACCCAAAGGTGAGCTCGATCCATAATGATAGTCCATCATGTTAAGATGCCATATAAATCCCAAATGTCTCCATACAAGAAAGACATTATCACACCAAATCTCCAACACTATTAAATTAATGAAAATGTCAACATAAATCCAAACAAGCCCCAAGGTGATAGGAAAAACCACATCAAGTGATAAATGTAAACATCACACTTGGACCACACATTTGCACCTTTAGGAATACAAGTTTCATAAATTAGGTATTACATATGAAGGAAAAATCATACATCTTTTTATTTTAGTTGATGAGCTCAAAATTTGAATTAATGCCAGAAATTAATATCGTACAAGGGTTCTACCAATAAGTTCTTAAATTTTTAATTAGTCATTTACAATGGGCCCTTGCTACTAAATGGTTGAATTTTATCCAAAATTTCAAAATAAAAGAAGTAGATTACAAAATTATTTTTACAAATTAGAAAATTCATATTCTTCCTGCAAGATTTGTTATTTTTTGTTCCTCTATAACAGGTTCTCTTCTTTTCAAAATTTATGTATCTCCTTTATTTTTGGGAAAGAGAAAATAGCCGAAAGGTAAATCTAAAACTTATAAGAGTCACATGAATTATCACTATGATATGTCTTTATTCTTATATGTTTGTATTGAACATCGAGTTGTTTTCTAAAAAAATGTGAGAGCTATAGAATCATAAATCCTCTCCACAAGGAAATATTCCTTCTGGTCACTTCAATACAATGTATGGACACTATTATTGAAGGGTTAGCTCCCTTCGAGTTTCATCGAGGTTGAGTAAAGAACTTTGGTTTTTTTACTTTTTCACCATGATTTGTCCTTGAAAATTTCATGATTATGATTATGCTTAGAAATTCATGGTTATATCCTTATTCTTGAAAACCCCATGATTTCTCTAAAAATTTCAATTTTATTTGTTGAGTCTGATATTTATTTTAAATTTTTAAGCTAATAATTGTATGGGCTACCAATTATAAGGCTGCAGGGTTATGTTATTTATTTCATTTCATGATGATTAATCATCTATCTTGTTGGCAATGTCATCCCAATCTCAATTTTCTTTCCATAAGCCTTTCAAATCTACTTCAGAAAAAGCGTTGGAAAATAATTTTCTAGTGCCTACAGGAAGCATTGGAAAATCATTTTCTAGCGCCTACAAGAGTGCTGGAAAATATGTAGCTTCACATAAGATGAGTAAAGACATATAAAGAATTAATAAAATTCATACATACAAGAAAATAGGTTTCCATTATAACTATCATAATATGCGTTGGGGACCCACAAGAATTACTAAGAACTTTCTCTACCAAGGTACTTAATAAAATATCTAAGAAAAAGATATCTTAAAAAGTTCATGAAACTAGTGATTGAAAGCTTATCTAGAAAGCTCATAACACAAATCACAAAAACACATATAGAGTTTTTATGCCAATGACATGGTTAAAAGAGTTAAAAGACTTCATTACATGCATTTTGTCTCTAAATTGGCATTGATATTTGATTGGAAAATTTTGTAGTATTTCAAAATATTTATTATGCAAACTTCTAAAAAATTAAACTTTAATATTACTAACATAGTATTTATAATATTGAAATAATATGATAATGAAAATAAAAGAAGCTAAAAAATATCCACAACAACTACATAATGAACACTACATGTACTCTAAGAAACTCAATATAGTAAATAATAACTAGAAGATGACAATAATGCCTTGTTCTTTTCTTCTTAGTATTAGATACCTAATCTTTATGGGTTGAGGTATAACATAGAAGAAATTGTAGTATTAGGTTATGAGATATATGAAGCTTCATAGGTGAATAATAAGAGTCATTCATGTCTCTTGGAAGATTAAACCAAAGATCACCATTTTAGTGGAAGACCTAGCCCAAGTTGTAGTTTGTATATGCATGATATGAGCTAATGAGAATCATTCAATGATGGAGCTATTCATTTTGCTCATCAGTGGTATCATAGGTTGGTATTTTATAACTCCATGATCTTTCCCTTTCCTAGAAATCCCTACTAGTTAATACATCCACACCATTGCATCTAACAGTCTCATCATTGACTCATACAACCTATTTGAACACTCTCGTATCAATGAAAAGTCATGCATGGGTTTTTTTTTCTCAACTTGGTCATGATAATTAACATTGTCTTGGAATTACAAATACCAAGATATGTGTGGTTCATTATATGGATTATTTTTGCATATTTTCTTTAGTGCATCATGTGAGCATTTAAGCATCACCTAAATGGTCCTAGGGAATATATGTCTAGTAATATAATAGGACTACTATGAATCAAATGTTACTTCTACTACTTGTAGTAACGGTGTTATTGTTTCTTACATCATTTCCATGGGTGAAGATAGATGAGCAATATAGTAGTCCTCAACACCATTCACTAATTCCTTTATATAGAAACAACATGGCATAATGATGTAGAGGAGAAATCTCCTTGGAATTCCTAACCCATATGTTGAAGTGATAGCACTGTCACAAAAGAACTTAATGGAAATGGATTATTTCAATGTGAAATACAAAAATAAGAGATTCCAACAAGACCCAAATATTTAGCTTCACATCAAATGAGTAAAGACAAATATTTAGCTTTATATAAAAAAAAAGCATTGGAAAATTATTTTCCAGTGCTTCCTATATGCGTTGGGTTTTAGGACTACTAAAAAATGATGAGGTTGAAATATTTGTGTGAATTTATTCTTGCAACTTTGAGAAACACTGTTAAAAGACTCAAAATTTGTCAATCAAGAAATTTTTAATTTATTAAACATTAAAACTTTGGATAGCTCAAATATTTGAGTTTCATGTGGAAAAGTGAAAGGTAAAGTGAATATGTTAAGGTTGTGGTAAAGTGAATGTGTTGAAACAGTGGTAACCATATACACATTAATAGTACAATGTGGTATGAATTTAGTTCATTGTTTATGGTCGGTATGAAATTAAATAACCTCCATCATATATGTCTTATGGTGACTCGGAATCCACTTAAAAAGTTACAAGTGGTTCATTAATCATGTTGATAGAGAAGTTTGAAATATCTACATGTAATAGAGGTGGTTGAAAGAAACTCAAACAAAAGCATAAAATAGTTCCTGATTTTCTCAAATTTTAATTTTATAACAATTATTTTGTCTGCCAGCATTAAAAATTTAGATAGCACAAATGTTTGAGTTCATGTGGAAAAAGAAAAAGGTAAAGATGACAGTAAGGTGGTAGTAAAGTGAATGTGTTGAAATGGTGGTAACCATCTAATATGCATTTATAGTCCAGGATGGTGAAGTGGTAACCATTTGTGAAGCAGTGGAACACACAAAGGCTAATTTGCAGTAGACAACGAGGAATTTACTCGGTTAATTCTCAAGACATGGAAATAGTGAAACAAATGGGCAAGTGTAAAAAACTAAAGCGTTGTAAGCTGGATGGAGCAACCCTATTCGATATTTATGGTGCTAATGAATTAAAAATTTTGAAAGAAGTGGTCTGGGAGCCTATAATTCACTTGTTCACTGGGTATAACATTAAAATTTATTTTTATTTTATTGACTCTTTTGATGGTACTAGTGTTAGGGTTCAAGAGCTAGGGCTAGTAACAGAGGAAAGTATTGCAAAGGCAACAAAAATACTATTGAGGGGGAGATATGGTGCAAAAGGAAGATGGTACAAGGGATGAACCTTAATTTTTTCTCGAAAGATGATTGCCATGACCCTTGTTGGATCTTTGGGGTCCACTGTAACATTTTAAAGTGAGAGTGGGTTCAACCGATGTGAATGATTCAACCTTATCTGGAATTCGCTGGGTGATTCTTTAAGGTCTTTTTATATCACATGATATTTCTAGTACACATGTTTGGTTTCAATAAGATGAATCTCCCTTTTTACCTGAATAAAATATTAATTAAAATGGTGGTATATGTAAGAAAAAGGAAGGTGTTATATCCCCATTATGTTTACCACAATGACCTAATTTAAATCATGTACCTACATGAGTTAAACAAGAAAAAACAATAGTCGAGGAACAGGCTAACGAGACAACCATTTCCTACAAAATGTAAGAAGAAAAGGGCTCTGATACAGAAGCCAAGATCATTCAGCAAGCTACTCACTACAAGAAAAAAGTACATTGGTGAGAGGCAAAAAATGTCACCATAAGCTCATTGGTGACGGTCAAAAGAGAATTCGTCACCAAAAACTGAACATCACCAAAGGTGGCATCACAAAAACTATAGGCATTGTAGTGGCATATAAAGTCCATCACCATTAATGATTTATAATGATGGGTAGTACCCATCACCATTTCATATGAGTAATGGTGACAGACCATAGCCTCCGTCACCAACACCTGAACATCACCGAAGATGGAGTCGCCAAAAGTATAGGTGTTGTAGTGAAATTCAAAGTTCATCGCCAATAATTATTTATAATTGTAGATAATGACCGTCACCATTGCATATGAGCAATCGTGACGGACCATAGCCTCTGTCACCAAAAACAGAACGTCACCAAAGGTGGCATCGCCAAAAGTATAGGTGTTATGGTGAAATTCAAGGTCTGTCACGAATATTGATTATAATGATGGATAGTGATTGTCACCATTTCATATGAAAAAAAATGATTTATTGCGATGGATATTTAATGGCTGTCACTATTGTTGCATATATATAGTGACGTTCGGTTATCGTCCCCAAAAGCTGCATTGTCAGAATTATAGGTGTTGTGGTGACATTCAAGGTTCGTCACGAATAATGACTATAATGATGAACAATGATTGTCACCATTTCATATCAACAACAAAGATTTATGGTTACGGACCTTTGAGGGTCATCACTATTGAGGCATATATATGATGGCATTCGTTGACCGTCACCATTTCATATTTTTGGTGAGGGTCGAAAAATGTCACCAAAGCTCATTGGTGATGGTCAAAAGAGCCTCCATCACAAAAAAAATGATCATTGTCATTCCATTCGGATGTTAGGGTGTGATGGAATTGAACCACCAACCTCGTACTTGTAAAGCAGGTGCTCTTCCATTGAGCTAGCACCCTTTAAAGAATTATACTTTTAAAAATTAGACCTTGAAACTTCATAAATTGTAAATTCTACAACTTCCAATAAATTAAATTCTCGGCAATATTTTACTAAATAACCAAAGAAGCATCGAAGCTACAAGTTTGAATTTATGAAAAGTGGGTGGAGGGAAAAATAGTTATGTATAAGAGAATCAATATGTCCAGTTGAATACTCAATTAGAAGTGAAACTTTGAAGACATTTATAACCTACAAATGACCTATAGCTAGCAAATGCACCAAATATTGCAAAGGAAATTTCATAAGTGGATAGCATATGGAAGAAGAGGAGTCATGTTCTTGGAACCCTTGTACATCTTGTCATGCCTTAGCACTTGTCACATCTTAGGTTGTTTGACATTTCTTCGTACTATATTGTACATGTTAGCATGCCTTAGCATTCCCTAACACACCTTGGCAGTCATGACCTCACAACTAACATTACATTTTTCCATGACTTGGGAACCTTACATTCACTAGAACACCATCGAACTCCCTAGTTTTCATGACCTTTGTTATCCTCCACAATGTCCCAAGCTAATGAGGAAATCAATGGAGGTAACCACAGACCAATATTTTAGTTTGGTAGCTAGCCCTACCAAAACAGAGAGGGATCTCCCTATGAAATCACAACCAAGAGATGACTGGAAGGAAAAGGATTTTAGGCTAGATAGCTAGGCTCAGGTGGGTTTTTGGAAAATTTGGGGATTGGGAACTCTGTTCAGGTGCCTAGTCTGGTAGGGACTTTGTCAAGGAGGTAGGGACTTCAAACTATTTCTACAATAAATAACCTAACATGCATGAAAGAAGCTCCCTTGAATAGAGTATGTCCTACCTATAAGAGGGTCCCCTACTCAAAATATAGAAGCCTTCTCTATTGTACACTTTTCTTAAAGATAAATCTATGCATAAAATAGTACTAAGAAAAACACCTAAATTAAGAAAAGTGAGCATCTATGTAAAACTATAAAAGTATACTAAATATGGCTCTATATAAGTTTGGGAAACAATAGACAAGCATGCTTGCATACAACAACCATAAGATGCCTAAAATCGATGCACTTCTTTCATTGGTGTTATACTCTCACAACAAAACTGGAGCCTGTAGGATGTATCCCAAGCTTGTATGCATCTGATGAAGGTGTAGATTGAAAGGATCTACTGAGATGAAGTACTATTGAAGGAGAAACACAATCAAAACAATAGATAAATTCTACTGTGAATTCAACCCATTTTCACACAGACCAAGGCTGCTACTAGGTACACTTCTCCACTGAATGGAAACTATAATGTATTGTAGTGTTGTTGAAGAAAAAACACCTTTAGTGCAACACAGATAAAACTCTAATAGATATTGTCACTGTGGCCTCAGTTGTAGTTGATCTCATCAATATAGGTAACAACTTCAATAATTGAAAAACCAAAAAGTGAGTTTCATAGATCATTTGAAATGACAGATTTGGGCATACTTTATTATTGTTTAGGAGTGTTATTATAGAAAATGCAAGGTACCCTGTTGTGTCTTTATGTCACAGGCCAAGGATGTGAAGAAATACATAAAATATTAAATAGCATTGTATAATTTGATTGTAGGTTTTTTTAAACGAGAATGGAATTCTCCTTGTGTGGGTTCTAATCTAGTGGGTATAACTTTAAATAAGAAACTGATAGTTATGGGGTTGGAATTGTCTCACAATTCATGAAAAGTCCCAAATTTGTTCACTAGAAAGAAGCATAGTGATTCATTAGGTTTATGGAAGGGAAAACCCTATTTGTAGGAACATAACTTGAGATTAGCCAGACATATTATTTCTCGTCTTCTTGTACATGTGTGCTTTGAAAACATAACCACATCCAAAGACTCAATAACAGATTTGGTAAAGTTTATATATGTGAAGCACTTTTGATTATCCCATCTCTTAATGACAATTGAGCGAGGAATATGTTGAAGGATTCAATATTTCACTTAGTCATAAAAAGGAAGCTGGGCTATCCAACATCTTGCCAACAAACCGACTCCAACCATAATGTGAAAGGAAGGTTAACTGTGAAACATCTTTCCCACTTTGTAGTATTGTTGCCTCTTTAATTCCAACATGTATCTGGCAGCTTAGATCCACAAAACTTGTGCGAGGTAAAATCTGTGTGATACAATTGTGACGTGCAAGCTTGATACATGCTCTAGTTTCGCTCTAAACAAGGGTAAATCAAAATATTATGACAATCTTAACTATAATTTGATCATACACTATTGAGCTATTGCATGGAATAAAAAATATACTATCAATGCACTAATGAAGAACTCAAAATAAACAAATTTCTTATTGCTACAATAGCACCACTCTTGGATTCTCGGATAAAGAAGCTAACTTGCATGGCAAAAGCTTCCTAGAATAGAGTACCTCCTACCTAGAAGTGTGCCCCCTACTCAAAATATAGAACGCTTCTCTATTGTGCAATTTTCTTAAAGATTAAGTTGTGCACAAAATAGAACTAAGAAAAACACCTAAATTAAGAAAAGTGAGCATCTAAGTCAAACTATAAAAGCACACTAAATATGGTGCTATCTAAGATTGGGAAACACTAAAAAAGCATGCTTGCATACAACAACCACAAGGTGCCTAAAATCGATGCACTTCTTTCATCACTGCTACACCCTCATAGGAAAACTATAATCTACAACATGTATCCCAAGGCTGCATGCATCTACTAAAGGTGCATGCCAAAAGAAACTACTGAGATGAAGTACTATTGAAGGAGAAACACTTTCAAAAAAATAGATAGATTCTAATGTGCATTCAACCCATTTTCACACAGGCCAAGATTACTACTAGGTACACTTCTCCCCTAAATGGAAACTGTAGTGTATTGCTACTATACTGAAGGAGAAACACCTTCAAAGCAACACAGATAAAACTCTAAAATATATTGTCACTGTGGTATTAGTTGTAGAAGATCTCATCAATATAGGTAACAACTTAAATAATTGAAAATCCAAAAGGTGACCTACATAGATCATTTGAAATGATAGATTTGAGCATACTTTATTTTTTTTTACGGGTGTTAGTATATAAAATGCAAGGTAGTTTATTGCATGTTTATGTCACAGACCAAGGATGTGAATAAATACAGAAAATATTAAATAGCATGGTACAAGTCAATTGCAGGTTCTTTCAAAACAAGAATGGAGTTCTCCTTGTGCATATTCTAATCTAGTGGGTATAGATTTAAATAAGAAAATTATAGTTGTTAGGTTGGAATTGTTTCATAATTCATGGCAGGTCGCAAAGGTGTTCACTAGAAAGAAGTAGAGTGAGTTGTTAGGTTTATGAATGGGAAAACCCTATTCACAGGGAGATAACTTCAAATTAGTTCAGACATATTATTTCTTGTCTTCTTGTACGTGTGTGCTTTGAAAAGGTAACCACCTCCAAAGACTCAAGAACAACTCTATTAAAGTTTATAGGTGTGAAGAACTTCTAAGAAAACCCATCACTTAATGACAATTGAGCGAGGAATATGTCGAAGGATTCAATCTTGCACTCAGTCATGAAAAGGAAGTTCGGGTATCCAACACCTTTCCAAAAAGACCGACTCCATCCATAATGTGAGATCCAAGTTAACTGTGAAACCTCTTTCCCACTTTGTAGTATTGTTGCCTCTTGAATTCCAATAGGTATCTTGTTGCTTGGATCCACAAAACTTGTAACAGATAAACTCTGCATGATACAATTGTGACATGCAAGCTTAACACACACTCTGGTTTCCCTCTAAAAGAGGGTAAGTCAAAATATTATGATAGGCTTAACTATAATTTGATCATACAGTGTTGAGGTATTGTATGGAATAAATAATATACTATCAATGCACTAATGAAGAACTCAAAATAAACAAATTTCTTATTCCTACAATAGCGCCACTCTTGGGATTCTCCAAGGAGCTAGTAATTTATACACATTTGGAATCTTTACTTGGTCTGCAAAAATATTAAGCATGGTATTGATCACTCTTTTCCCTGCCATGGAATGTCTATACAGAGTCAGCAATAAATTGATTTAAAAGTGAGTTATATTCCTGACAAACAGGAGTCTGACTCTGCAACTCTAATTTACTGGTAAGGAAATATTCAACTGTAAATGCTTGATCTCCTACAGTGTAAATTTCTAGATAAATGGCTAGCCTAAATCTGTCCATTGTCCACATATCCCAAAAAAACATATATTTCCATACTCTGGTTATGTGTGAAAGAGGGGAGATCACATAAATAATCCATTATCAAAAGAAAATGTCAAAGCGCAACATTCTATGCAGAAATTTTTAAAATTTTTATTACATACCTTAGAAAGTTTGAAAGGATAGAACTAAATCTTCCCTCTCCTTCCACACTTCGTTAGATATGCCCCTTTTCCAATGAAGATGCGGCTTGAAAAATCACAATCAACAAATAGAATATGAAAAGTAATTTTAACAAATTAAAGTAGCGTTGTTACACCTCAAGCAAATGGACTCTGGGAAATTCGATTCATTCTCTACAAAAGATGATATAGCAAGATATAATCACATTTTTAACTGAAATAAAGGTAAATTGGATTCATGCTCTACAATAGACGATATAATGATATCTAATGACATTTTCAACTCATAAAAATGTAAGTTGAGTAAGCTCAAGCTCCAAAATGATGCCAACCAACTTCTTAGTGGCGGATAGTGTATGTATATAGCTAGAGGTTGTAATATAAAGATATTTGTTATATGTGAAGATAAAAAATTGAAAGGAATGTGAAATTCTGACGATCAACTATAAGCTCCTTTCAAGGACTAGATCAAACCATAACATCTTTATCAAGATAATCAACTCACCCATGCTAGTACGCTTCTAGTAGTTTCATGATAAACTCAAGCTCAATAAACTTCAAACAACATAAATTAACCAACAATATGTCTGGCATTGGTTACCTAAGGATTATTTCATACTAAATTTAGGGCATCTTTAGTGGAACCATTGTCGACCATTTGAGGATTTTTATTACAATAGCAACAAGAAATGATAAAAATAGAATCCATAATATTCTAATTTATTTTGTTCTTGAATTAAAATTGAGAATTAAACTTCAAATTTAGTCTGAACGACTGCTTGAAAAGTAATTTATTAATTCATTATGGATTAATTAGTTGGAGAAATTCAAGTTAGAGGTCTTTTTGAAGTCATGCAAAAGTTATCCCTTAAATTAAGGAGATTATCCCTCAATTAAGGAGATAAGGTTGAGTTGTAATTATTTAGCTCAATTTACTGAGTTAAGTCTAGTTAGATTAGTTCCAAACTACTTGAGGAACAAATTGTGAGTTATCAATCAGTTGATGCATGCATGCATCAAACTAGTGTACTCCAGATAACTGAAGATTCTCTCATCATTAACTCATGCATGTCTATTCAAAGAAAGAATGAGTTGAGATTAAAGGCAGGGACATTGTACTATCAGTTGCTTCAGTTTTCCTATAAAAGAAACTCAGCCATATAGAAGGAATAAGGTTCCTTGAGGATTGCGCGGTTTTACAGGGTGTGAGATCAGTGTGAGTGATCATTGTTACACATGGTAACAGTAGGATCACCCAAGAGAAATAGCGCAAGGAAATAGGAGGCTTGGAGGGCATAGGAGAAGGTTTGTGAGAAGCCTTATTTGCCTGTGAGCATCCAAGAGGATTGTACTAAGAGATAGTTAGCTGTGAAAGCTAAGGCTTTGCATTATTTAGATATATTTTAACCTTGTATGATAATACAAATAGTGGGGTTTTTAGCTGAGGCTTTCCCCTGAGTATTTTCAATGTTTCATGTGTATTGATTCTTCTTCTTATGGTTGTATGTGTTCAGCTCTAATACAGCTCGATCTTTAAGCTTCAGCAAGTTTGATACTAGAAGTAGATTATAGTATTTTGTTTTGGTATATTGCATTATTGAGTTAATCTACAGTCATATTTTCTACATAGATATCAGAGGTGCAACAAGAAATGATAAAAATAGAATCCATAATATTCCAATTCTAATTTGTCCTTGAGTTAAAATTTGAATTTAGTCCTAGCAGTTGCTTGAAAAATAATTAATTAATTCATTATGAATTAACTAGTTGGAGAAATTCAAGTTAGAGGTCTTTGTGAAGTCATGCAACAATTATCCCTTAAATTAAGGAGATTATCCCTCAATTAAGGAGATAAGGTTGAGTTGTAGTTGGGTTGTAATTAGTTAGCTCAATTTACTAAGTTAATTCCAGTTAAATTAGTTCGAAACTGTTTGAGGAACTAATTGTGAGTTATGAGTCAGTTGATGCATGCATGCATGAAACTAGTGTACTCTAGATAACTGAAGATTCCCTCTTCATTAACTCATGCAAGTCTATTTAGAGAAAGACCCAGCTGAGATTAAAGACAGGGACATTGTACTATCAGTTGCATGAGTTTTCCTATAAAGGAAACTCATCCATACAAAAGGAATAAGTTTCCTTGAGGATTGCGCAGTTTTACAAGGTATGAGATCAGTGTGAATGATCAATTCTACACTTGGTAACAGTAGGATCACCCAGGAGAAATAGCGGAAGGAAATAGGAGGCTTGGAGGTAGAGGATAAGGTTTGTGAGAAGCCTTGCTTGCCTATGAACATCCAGGAGGATTGTACTGAGAGCTGGTTAGTTGTGAGAGCTAAGGCTTTGTATTCCTCTGATATATTTCCACCTTGTATGATAATACAGATAGTGGGGTTTTTAGCTGAGGCTTTCCCATGAGTATTTTCTATGTTTCATGTGTATTGATTCTTCTTCTTATGGTTATATGTGTTCAGCTCTTATACAACTTGATCTTTAAGCTTTTGCAAGTTTGATAGTAGAAGTAGATTATAGTATTTTACTTTGCTATATTGCATTATCGAGTTAATCTACAGTCATATTTTCTTCATAGATCTCAGAGGTAGATTTGTAGAGAATTTGCAGCAAATTCTACATGGTATTGGAGCCAAGTTTATCGGAGCTGAGAACAATATAGTAGAGGAGATTTCAAAGCTTTGAGTTTTGGGCCACGCATTTTTAGAGTAGATCTAAAAAAAATTGTGCAAACGTTTTAGAAACAAATAGAAGATCTAGATTCCTTGTGCAAAAAGACCCAAATTCAAAAAAAAAATCGGCTGAATCAAAGTTCGGATGAGGGAGATATCATTGATTTAAGATTAGCTCCTTTTCCTGAAAATTTCGTGATGGCAGGACAAATGAAACAGATTGGTGTTGTAGCCAAGAACCTATATGCTCTTGAGGTTCAAGATGCATGAAAAGCCTTGAGAAGCAAGGAAAATGTTAGAGAATTGGTGGTTGAGAGGGAGAGTAAATTACCTCTCAACATGTATCCCCAGAATAAGTCTCAGAAAATTGTGGAGGAGCCACAATTGGAGATGCTGAGAGGAGACTGAGTGGAGGCATCCTCTCATTTGGAGACCTCCAATAGGGGGAAATTTCGAGCCAATTCAGCAGAGGGATCACATGAAACCATACCTCCAAGTGTGAGGTGGGGCGATGTGAAGTGATAGTCCCAAGAAGGCTGAAATTGGGCAGGGTCCATTCAAAGGTTTTATCTCATGGATCATAACTTGCTACGGGAGCCCAAAGTACATAGTAGTGGGAAGAATCAGTGGGATTGACGCAGTCAAAGATCAAAGTGATAGAGGCTAGAGCAGTCAGATACTAAAGAGTGTAGAGAAGGATTGACAGCAGTGTAGAAAGGTAGAGTCACCCAAAGCATAGAGTTTTCAGTCGAGAGAGGCAATAGTAGTCAAAGACTTTAATGACAGAGGCATCATTTTGATTTAGGTTGGATGTTTTTTTTGTGTGTAGAGTTGCTAGAGCAATAACACTAGAGAGAAGTGTTGTATGCAGAATATTCCAAAGGTTCAGGATTGGGATCGAGTTGAATTCCTTTCTTGTTGAGAGGGAGTGTTAAAAATAGCAACAAGAAATGATAAAAATAAAATATAGAATATTCCAATTTTAATTTTTTCTTGAATTAAAATTGAGAATTAAAATTCGAATTTAGTCTCACCAGTTGCTTGAAAAATAATTAATTAATTCATTATGGATTAATTAGTTGGAGAAATTCAAGTTAGAAGTCTTTGTGAAGTCATGCAACAGTAATTCCTTAAATTAAGGATATTATCCCTCAATTAAGGAGATAAGGTTGAGTTGTAATTAGTTAGCTCAGTTTACTGAGTTAAGTCCAGTTAAATTAGTTCCAAACTATTTGAGGAACTAATTGTGAGTCATTAGTTAGCTGATGCATGCATGCATCAAAATAGTGTACTCCAGATAACTGAAGATTCTCTCATCATTAACTCATGCATGTCTATTCAGAGAAAGTCCCAGTTCAGATTAAAGATAGGGACATTGTACCATCAGTTGCTTGAGTTTTCCTATAAAGGAAACTCATCCATGCAAAAGGAATAAGGTCCCTTGAGGATTGCATAGTTTTACAGGGTGTGAGATCAGTGTGAGTGATTAGTGTTACACTTGGTAACAATAGGATCACCCAGGAGAAACAACGCAAGGAAATAGGAGGCTTGGAGGGCAGAGGAGAAGGTTTGTGAGAAGCCTTGTTTGCCTGTGAGCATCTAGGAGGATTGTACTGAGAGTTGGTTAGCTATGTGAGCTAAGGCTTTGTATTATTTTGATATATTTCCACGTTGTATGATAATACAGATAATGGTGTTTTAAGTTGAGGCTTTCCCCTGAGTATTTTATGTGTTTCATGTGTATTGATTCTTCTTCTTATTGTTATATGTGTTCAGCTCTAATACAAATCGATCTTTAAGCTTCTGCAAGTTTGATAGTAGAAGTAGATTATAGTATTTTTCTTTGGTATATTGCATTCTCAAGTTAATCTACAGTTAGATTTTCTACATAGATCTTAGAGGTAGATTTGTAGATAATTTGCAGGAAATTCTACACTTTTAAATGTTTTGAGGGTGGTATCTACTAATTTTAGTCATCCCAACTCAATGGCCTATAAAAATGACTAGAGCTCTGTTGCTTTTAAGATATATTGAACCACAGAACCGGGAAAAAAAATAATAATTGTAAATGATAATGTTGGTGTAGACAAGAGTGGGAGTTTTTATTGGGTAGCTAGAGACACTGATGTTTTTGTTTGATTATTTGAAAATTTTCCAGCTAGTCATAAGGATGTTTATGAAATTATGTTTTTTCAACAAAAAATGTTTGTAAACTTAAGGCTTTTAATTTTTTCAATAGTTTTAATTTGATTTTTTTGTCCATATTCTTATATGTCTTTAATATAGGCTTCATATTTATGCGCACAAGGATAGATATATAAGTACTTCATTAAATATTTGTGTGAAAGGCACTGATGGCCTTTGCTTCCATTTGCAATAAGTTGAATTTTTCAGAAAAGCAAAAGATTGTCTTTTGCACATGGGTATCATCTCAGAAAATGTAGCTGACCACTATGGAGTTTCACTTCAAGACCAATATCAAGCAATGGTATATGGATGATATTTTAAGCTTTCGATTTGAGTGAAATCAATGTTGGTGTAGTTCATATGACTTAATCAACAAAGGTAAGGAATGGGAGTTGAATATTAACTGCTAGAATTGTTTTTCAAGTTGAATCTCATAGTGCACAATAGCAACAATAGTTGCAGGGAAGTTGAAGAAAAGGTACAAAACACCCATGTTCTATAATTTCTGAAGTTGGAGTCGCTAGAGAGTTACCGCAATGGTACTTAATGTGTTTCTTGTTTTTGTTATGAAGATTGTTGATCCTAAAACTGGAGATGAGAAGTTCGTGATGATATATGTTAACGATGGATTTTATCCTAATGCTTCTCTTTATGATTTAGGGAAACTCAAACATGCATTTAAGAAGAGGGGAAGCACCATTGCTGGTATAGAGCTTCTTTCTTAATTGCATGCTAAACATGTTTTCTATGTTGTTGGTTTTATAAAAAAAGTCTCAACATGCTAGATTTTCTACCATTGTAAAGCACTGGATGTTGAGTATTCAACTTGTGTCAGTTATATCTATGCTTTGTTTCAATATCATAAAGGAAAATCAAGGCAAGTAAGTGATGGAGTTGGTGTTTTGTTGTTGATGAAGAAGGCTGTGGCCATGCAAAAGGGTGCATAATAAACAATAGAAAACAAGTTTATCAATGCATGAAGTTTCATTATAACCACAAATATTCTTAATGGATGAGTGCAAATACTCATCTTGTTGAACCATCTATTTCCCACCTCTCTTGCCTCCACCTTCTGCAAAATGTTCTGAACTAAAATCCTAATGATGTAAAAGTTCATCTCCAACTATGCCATTGTTGGGATCAATCCAAATGCATAAGTGCACCACTTAAAAGGTTGTGCTTTACTTGTAGACTTTTACACATGAAAAGCTATTCATAAAACAAAATAGAATTTATACAAAAAAGTTTATGGACTGAGACAAAAAGAGTATGAGGACCCATATCCTTTTCATCTTGTATTAATCATGCCTCAAAAAACTATGCAGACCTAATGTCTCTAAATTTTTTTTTCATCTTAGCTCGAGAATACAGGATTTCCTACCTTCATCCATATGCGGACTCAAATCCAGTCATAATTGGCTTAAAAAAGCCTCTAAACTTTTGATCTACCACTTGCAACCTCTTTTTCAAAACATACAGCTTACCTTCTATTTTTATGTTTCCTTTGATCAAGAACAGGAATTAAGCAGCAGGTCGATTGTCCAAAGTTGACTTGGAAATGGACCCATCCTCATTGAAAGTCACAAATTCAAAGGAAAGCCAGCAAATATAATTTCTTCATGACATCGGGCACTAAATAATCTTATTACTCTCTCTCTATGTTTTTTTCTCAAATATGACACATGATCTTATCAGTGTTTTCAGCAGTTTTATATCATCATTTTGACTATAACAGGGATGTAAATTATATAAATAGGGGCAGGTAAATGATTAAATTTTGGATTTTGGACAAAGGGTCTGTATAGATAATAGCAAAATAGATGTATCCTTTTGAGAGGGTGGTCACTTGACAAATGACATGGCTACAAATGCTTTTAAGTTTTTGTAGATCTGGACTCTTCTGGACAAATAGGTTTTTAGGGGACTTGGCCTTTAGGAATGCATGCTGGAATATATGGATGTAATCTTATTATCAATATAAAATTATTGGATTTTTTCCCAAGGAAAATGAAATTCTACCTAAATTACAAAATAAGAGAATATCATATTACTTTGCAACTGCATCCCATCGAAGACTAGCACAAGACATATTCTAGTAGTAAGCTATGCAAAATGAGATGTTTATATTTTTTCACATGTAACTTAGAGGCCCACCTTCAAGCCACCCATCCTCTAGCCAATGAACAATAAAAGGATAAGCCTCATAGATCATAAAGATTCTCAATCATCTAGTGGCTCACGAAGAGTGAACACATCAAAAAGATTGAAAATGGTTGAGGTGAATAACAATTTCCTCTTCACCACTTGAGAAAGACTAAATTCACAAGATGAGTTGATTATTATATTAAACAACAATCATAATACATGGTGAAAATCACCAAAATTTCCTATATAAGTTAGTTAGGAAAACAATCTCCAACCAATAGACCTCAATCCTAAAGGAGAATGGCATTCTTTATTTCAAACAGAAAAATAAAAAATGAGTGTTGCAGAGAGAGGGAAATCACCACGAAATATGATGGTGATTCCAAGATGAATAGTTGACAATAATAGGCTCGATATCTGCTCAGTAAATTTGTTGTGAATGTTCTATGTTGAAATCAAGTGAGAAATTATTGATTATATGATTAACTTTTGAGGATTACCGAAATGCTCGGTAAGATCTGCCCCAAAAAATAGTTTTTAGACTTGAAACTTGCCCAAAAAAACTTAAAGTAATAAATGAAATTTCACATAATAGTAATTACATGGATTTGGAAGAAAGGATTAATAGGTGGAAACTCTATGCCTCGAACAAAATATCCATTTGATCTAGATGACATCACTATGAGTAAAAACTCCTAATGTCATCGCCATTATATTTGAATAAGATATACACAATCAATATGTTATCAGTGCATCCTTTAAATTAGAACACAATTTCGAAAATAAATTACATATAAACCTAGTTTAGCTGAGAAATGTCATGAATTGATGAAGTGATACACTTGAAGGACCTCAAAATTTGTAACCCATGGATATGATTATATGAAGTTTAAACATCAAAATTATAGTGACATTGTAGCTAATTTCGAAATTATGGGTCTCCAACCATTTACTTAAGCTTACAAAATCTAACATTGTGATTGTAACTTCACAAAATACACACTGGATTTTTCATGGATATGTGCATTGAATAAAGAATTATGGATCTTCGTAGGAAATCCAAGTAACTGGTAGAGTAGTAGTGACTGAAGATGATAGGGGTATGGAAATCTTTACTTGTGCTCTAAAATGGTCTAGACATTACTAAAAAAATAGAGAACAATATTCTTCAAATACAAAAAAAATAATTGGAATCTTCTGAGTTTAACAGAGAAAGGCGAGGATTTCATTTGTTTTTCATGAAAGAAGTACAAATACATTAGGAGGAATCTAAACGCTGCTGGAGATAGAATGTTTAATCAATCATTTTAAATAGACAGAGAGCTATCTCAGGTTAGTGTTGTTACCTTTCGGGATAGGGCTAAGGATCTGAACTGCTACAAAATTTGAGGGCTCTTTCCTTGCTATTGTCATGGCTCTTTTGGATGAACATAATACACATTATTATGAAGGATATAATGAATAAAGTTGGACAGTAACATTTTTGTTTATTTTTGGTCAATGTAGCTTAGTCACAATGATTATCTGTCGACACTATGTTTTCATGTTGGAAATCAGATAAGGGAATAAAGTTTTAGAAGGTGTTGGGAGTTTTGTTTTGTTATTGTTTTTAGAAAAATTGATCTACAGTGAATAGGACATATGGATTCAGAAGAAACATACTTCACAATAGACACATTATAATGTATAATGAATGTTATAGTACACCTAATTTATACCTATATAAAGAAATGTAATTACCTTTTCCATATCAATAAAATATATTCAGTTTCTTCAAGCTAAAAAAAGGAAAACATAAAATCAAAATAACAGTATCTATCTTTGAGTTTGGGGCTGACATAGATGAAGAAACATTTTGAAGGAGGAAAGCTCATCCGACACATATGAGCACATAACTGAGAAGTGATAAGTGAGAGAAATTAACCATGTGACAGTTTATGCAATTAGAAACTTAATACATGGTCAAGGATTTTGACTTATATTTTTCTGCAATCATTAGGTTGATTTTCGTGGATTCTTGAATAGAATATTTGCTACGATAGATTGTGGTAGGGGTCATTGTATGTGTCATGGGGCTATAGTGTACATGTTTTTAATAGCCTCAAATTCCTGCATGAACTCAAACCTCCTCGACAGACTTTCATGCATTGGAGGAAAACTATAAGAGTTTCGTTTATGTTCAACACTTGCAATCAGAAACTTAATACATGGTCAAGGATTTTGACTTATATTTTTCTTCAATCAATAATTTTATTTTTGTGGAAACTTGTTAGGGTGGTTGTCCTCTCACCCACTGACACCCTTGGTATCACTTCATGATTTAGATGCAATGGAACCCATATTCCCTAATATGAATCAAACACAAGCCTTTGGACATCTCTCTGGGGCAGTGAAGGTTGATTCTAGTAGGATTCTTCAACATATTTTTTGCTATGATAGATTGTGTTAGGAATACACTGTACATGTTTTTGATAGCCTGCAATTCTCATGTGGACTAGAATCTCCTCAGTAGAATTTCATGCATTGGAGGAAAAAAATGACAGATAATTTTATGTTCACCACTCATAATGTTTCCAGAAATCCTTGCCTAAGGCCTGCTATCTTATTTTTGGAAAGTGTTAGGACTATATCTAAGGGAATCACCACTATCGATACAAGAAAAATTTGGGCTAGTTGCCAACTGGGTAAAAGTGCATTGTAGGCTCTGCAACAAATCAAAGTTCTATCACAGAAGTCACAACTAAACTGGAAGCAAGCATGTGAACTTTTACATCCTTATATTTACGATTTATCTTGACTTCTGATTTGGGTGAGTAAATTAGGAAAGTTATACTCCTTTTTATACTAATTAAGAAAATGTTGATCTGTGTTTGTAATCTCTGAGGAGACATTGCTGTGATGTTCTACCATCTTCCATGAACAACAACCTGGAGATTGTGATGAGAATCTGCTTGGATGGGGAAGTCATATATCCACAATGAAAAGGAATATTCTAGTTATTTTGGATGAACAAAACCCTACTTTGTTGATGTATTATATGGATTTTTCTTGATTATTGATACATGGCTTTCTCTCGAAAATAAAGAAAAACAATTGAGCAACATTGCATCTCTTCGGTGGTCAAAAGCCCAAACAAATATGAATTATGTTCATTTCATCTGAAAAAATGTTTTAACTCCTCTTATCAAGTGTTAATACATGACGCTTTGATTCTTTAGTTTAGTTAGAACTTACAGGGTTCAGAATAAATAATTCTGGTATGGATCTAAATCATTAGTCTCTATTTAGCTTTCGTTATTACAAGACATGTTTTAACAAATGAACTAGCTATGACCTAGACAAGATATATGTTATTTTAAGTGTCTATGTTTACCTTTCCTAGTTATCATATTGATGCAATCTACTTGTCACCATTTTTTCAGAGTTACCAGTCCTCTCTTACTCTTGTTTGTCATGCAAATTATCAGTTTGTTGAGGGTGGATGAAGGAAATCTTTCTGAGCTTACTTTTCTTTATTTGGGTAGTATGCTTTCTAGATATTAGATGTTATCTTGTTAAGTGACATGGAATGTAGGAGATATCCATATTTCCATTGCCATCTTTAGAGCATGTAGGTGAGTGCCATATCATGATACTTTAAAAAGGACCTTCCAAATTTTATCTGTCGCCTTGGCAAGAAATTTATGGGCTTATGGGGATGACAAGGTCTCATAAATATTTTAAAATCATACTCATCCAAAAGGATAAATGTTCAGTTGAATTTAATAAAACTCACATTCTCATTTATGTATCTGGTTGGTCGGGCTTCACCCATAACATAAAACTCTGAACACAGTTAGAGAAATTGAGAGAATATCTCGATGATTATAATTCCTAGATCATGTCTCTACTTCTCAGACTTGATGTGATTTAAGTATTTATTTTGACTACCTTTTCCTTTAATAATGGGGCATGAAACATTAATTATTACATGAGATTTACCATTATATTTAACTAAATAATATATGCTCTTCTTTCTCTGTAGGGTGTGAAATCATTTGTGCGGGAGTCAAGGAAGGTTGTATACCATCTACTGTTTCGACTTCAAGACACAGTCGATGCCATAATTGGAGAAAAATATTTCTATGGAGGGGGCAGGTCAAAGTGATCATGAGCATATCCCTGAAAGATATTCTCACTCCCATGCTAACCAAAAGAGTGGTACTCTTGAATTATAAAAAATGGAACCTGAGAAAGAAGAGGTTATGAAAAATTCAGAGGAGGAAGATAAGTGCACGATTGGTGTGGTAGATTGCGAAGAACAACAAAAACATCATATAGGGGGTGAAAACGTATAGTGTGATGGCATATGGAAGGGACAAGCAGCAGTTGACAAAATGGAGAATCGGACACTCGAGGTCAATGTGGTGTTGGCAAATCTCTATAGGAAAGTTGAATTAAATGATAAATTAATCAATTATTTAAGCTTATCATTCCCCAACACTTCTTGATTACTATAATTTCCCAATCTCATAATAAAAACTACATAATAGATGAAGATCAACCAACGAGTAAGAACATGGTGAGGGATAAAGAGGTCTCATAGTCTTGAACATAAAATCAAAATAACAGTACATATGTTTTACTAAAACAACAACGGACCTAAAATATTTAGACCTGCTATTCAAAACCTTGATTAACTCAAATAAAATAGAATTTTGATGTGAATGAATATCATACTCATGATATAAACAATCATAAAAGAATAAACCCTGACCACCGCAAAAGATGCCTTGACATTCCTCGCTCTATGTTTGTATAGGGCCAAGTCCAGCAAAATTATCCCCACATCGCCAAGGAAGAACATAAACCTTGACGATAATATATTTCTCATTCACTCTTCTAGAGAGAAATACCACCATTTTACATTCCCTATGGGAGGATCGTGTGTGCTCCATATGCTCAGTAGCTCGATGATGATATCATAGATGAATTTGGAGACCAACAAGAAATAGGTGGCCAGGATGAGGAGATGACAGTTGTGGCTGAGGTCAGGGAAAAGGAGGTCATGTTCAGGGACATGCAAGGTACTCTAAGAGCACTATAAGGAATCTTAATTTGACAATCAAGAGATCATTGAAGATGACGATGCTAAGTCTTCGCTTTATGATGTCAAAATCTAGGAGGAACCTTTGTTGACATTTTTCTAGGGACATGATTTTTCTCAGAGATGAACTTTAGAACGACGGAATTAAGTATGAGGGTTTAATTTTTTGGCTGAGGAAATTATCTTTTCCCTCGGTCACTTGGGTTTTCATGTGGCCTTTTAGGTTGGGTTAGCTAAAACCATGTTGCCTGAATAATGAATCAGCTATTAAAACCCACAAAGACAAAATTCATCCAATAATGTATAAATTAAGTTTTAATTAAAAAATATGGAAGAATATTATGCGTTTTATTAGTTTTAATTAAAAAAAATGGAAGAATATAATGCATTTTATTAACTTTTTATCCAAAATAAATATTATTTCATACAAATTGAAAAAGTCAATCCTCTTCTAAGTATGACATACTTTTCATTTACTTAGTATATGACATATTTTTCATTTACTTAGTATGGTTTAAGGTTAATTTTTTATTTAATTAAGAGACTCAAAACCTCATTGAAATTTTTGTGAAAATCTTATTGGAATTTTGATAATAGCTAAACTATATCCAATGTTATGACTTCCACTAGGATTTTGAAGGAATCAATTGACACCAAGACTTTCACTTAATCTTGAATAAACCAATATCATTTGATTTCCACTAAAATATTTTACAAACCCGTCATTGGCTATTTTTCTTTTCAAATAAATGTTAGTGTACCTAAATTAGCATCTAAGTGTTTGGATTCCATAGTAGTGGTTTAATATTACATACATGTTAGCTAACCCTAATAATATTATCTTGAACAAGTTCATAAATTGATTCAATTTATTTGATTTTTATGTTAATAATTCAATAACCTAAATATTGGTGGTGATATTAAAAATGGGATTGTTTTATAATGTTCATGAAAGATGAACCTAATATGTGTTTCATGTGGCTTAATTTTAACCTTATCCTCGAGGGTTATTTGAGCAACGTATTATGTCCAAATAAAAAAACTAGGTCTCCTTTTGGTGAACCCTATGAAAGTCGATGGTAAGGTCATAGAGAGTCCTTTTTGTATGATTGTTAATGATGGGGATATACTTGTAAATAGAATATTAATATACTTGAGAGTTTGGAACTCATGGTGTTGCCATTGTATACGAGTTAAAACCCTGAAACATGTGTTCTAGTTTTGTCCCTTGGCCAAATCTACATCGGCTTGGGAAAAGTCTTTGTGTTGCGAGTTACCCTTGCCAATATTAGATGGAATGCAATATTATTAGGAAAAAATCTTCCTTATGCCACAAAGTTTCATTTTTCCTAGATTTTTTTTCATGTTAAATTTTTTTTCTTTTTGTGAATGAAATGCAATGAAATGTTATTTTATGATAAAGAGCCTTCATAAACTTTCTCATGGTATGATAGCACATTGATTTGTATGAACCTACTCTTCCATATTATAATGCAAGTGCAAAGGATTTAGATAAGAGGGGGGTATTCATGGAAACTACTATAATTGTAGGGTGTTTCCCCTTGCAACACAAGTAAGGAGCCCTTTGGCCCTTTCACCACCTAGACAAACTTTTCTTATTGTGGTGATAATAGGTCATGTCACATGGTCAGTGGACATATTTGTTAAAGGAGGGGACATAGACACAACTACCCTCCTTCTTCGGTGAATAACAAAAACTTCTTGAGTATTGTGTCAGGCATTATTTTAGGCATTGAAGACTCTCAAGGCATGATCCTTTGCTTACTATTGGAGTCTAATAGAAGGGATAAGGCATAGAATTGAGTTGGCATGTTAGTGTAAGACATACATCTAACGACTAGTGGATTAATTTGTTTTAGTAATAATCCAAGTAATGATTGGGAACCCCAATTATACGAGGAACAACCTCATTAAATTTTATATCACTTATCATTGGAAAAATAAGATATAAGTTAGAGTTGTTAAACATTAAGCAATTGGTTGATATATATATTATTAATGTATTTTATGGAGAAGGAGAATAAGAGGCTTGTTGCTTAAAATCATTCTAACTCCATTGTCGATAGTGTCAAACATTCCAAACTATTCCTATGTACCATGGAACTCATAATCCAAAATGGATCATGATATATTTTGTTATATATCTTCATACTTTCTAGCTGGAAAAAATGGAGGAATTGGCTTATAGGGCCCACTTTAGAGTCAATTTCCACATAAGTGATTTGTGGTCTTGTAGATTCAATTGGGAGCCCATTTTTCTTTCATACCTCCATCCCTTTGATGTTACTTGAGACACTAGAAGCTTTCCAACTCTATAAAATCACCCCAAACGAAGTTCGTATGTGAAAGTTACGCCTCTCACAAGTTGACCTACCTTATTGACTGCCATGGCACTCAGTGAATGCCATGTCAACCCCCATTACTCACACATGTGGGGCTGTTCCAAAATATAAACACTATTTGAGGGTTGAAGCATGCAAAAACCCTAACATTGATGTTGAATGACTACAGGTTGTGCTGTACTAGGTTATTAGGAAAGGAAGGGACTCCATTCTTTTGGCATTATTATTATTCCATAGTTGAGCATGGCATCAAAGAATGGGATATCGAGCATAACATAGGAGGTAGAATATTTTTGTAGTAACCTTTCAAACCACAATGTCCATGCCCACTCCACAGTCATGAGTGCCCCTTTCTTTGTACTTATATTTCATATTTGAAAAAGAGAGACTAGAGCATATGCCTCACCTTCTAGCTAGACTTTCTCTCGTATTAGGTTTCCAAGTAATATATTCTATTCATTTGTGTGGATGGTTTGTTTATTTGCTCGTTTCCTCCATTTTTATTTCAAATATATCCATAATTTGGAGTTTTACAACAATTTAAAGATCAGTGAAATCATTCTTAGTAATTGCCAATCATTGGATTGACAAACTCATAATAAGACCTATATTTTCCTACCTATGAGTGCTCTCCAGTGAAAATCTTATTATATTGTGTAATGTGCTGTGTGGATATTCTTATGTTTGGCTATCAATTGTTTTCTTGGTATAATAAATAGCATGATGTATATTTACAATAGTTGTTGAATAGATAAAGAATATATATTTTTTATGCATTGGGAAATTTTGACTTGTTCATTAGAACGTGTTTAGGGTCCCATGCTAACTCCCCTAATTAGGATAATAGACTATCACTTAATGTATTAGGGTAATCTTTATTGAATAATTCCCATGAGGTAATAGAGTGTCAAATCAATAATTGTAAGTGGTCTCATTGAACAAGGTCCACTAGTTAGTGGTTGAGGCCTCACTAAGAGAATTCCACTTAGTGGTTAGGGTTTTGGTAAATTAGAAAGTATATATATATTAGTAGAAGCTATGTAAGAAATTTCCATGTGAATGTTATTGTATTTTGAGATCTAATTATGTTTTGGGTTCCCCCCTCTAGGAGGAAATTGAACATTGCACTCAATTTTGAATATTAATAAAGGTTTTCTTACTATTTGTATCTCCCAATGTTTGTTTTGTTTACTTCTTGCAATCATATTTATGTAAAGTTTTGTCTAACTATTATATTTAAACAAACAAGGAACACCACAAGTGGTATCATAGCACTTTGTTTTGCGAGCATGCACTCTTAGTTTAGAGAAAAAGAAAAGACCAAGGATGTGTTTTGATGTCTCTAAATATCACAGTGTTGTTTTTAATAGGTAAATCGGTGGTTGGGGAAAAAGACACATAGAAAATACAAGTTACATGACTTGCTTGGACACCTTTCTAACCTTTATTAGTACCCCTTTTCATAGTACCATATCGAAAAACACTTGTATATGAAGTTGTATTCCACATATCCTCAAGAAAATTGGAAGCCCACTAGGAACACTTGAAACCAACATAACATAATCATATCATCCATCTTGTTGGCATCACTTGGTTGGACACCCTTTTAACCTTAGTTGGTGTGTCTTGAAGTAGTATTCCATCAAACAACACTTGTAAATAGAGTTGTCTTCTCCATGTCCTTAAGGGTAGTGGAACACCTTGAAGAACACTTGAAACTCACATAACATAATCCTATCAACCATCTTATTATAATACATCAAGAAAAAGATCTGAGGAGATCAATATTGCATACCAAGAAATTGAGTAGTACAACTGAGGGTACTATTTTTCCTCCTTAGTTCCATGTAAGATTTGACCAAATATTATTATTAGAAACTCTCTGGTATATCAAAGAGCTCAAAACTGGTGCTTATTTTCCCATAATACCCTACAAACCCTATACTCCTTGGAAACCTTGGCCTCTATAGAAAAAGCAACAAAGTTCCTAAATAATTTACAATTTCATGAATTTGAGAATTCCACAAATTCGGTGACACTCCAACCACATTTTTAGAAGAATAAATGCCTAGCTCAAAAGACTCCATGTGTGGCATTGATCACCATGGTGTCACTCTTGTAAATATTTTTTGGTGGACTCACCAATATAATTTATTTTGATCCCTCTCCATAGATTTCTCTCACGGCATTGATTATGTTGGGCTATATCCTACACAATCTTTCTAGTGGCCTTGTGGTCCCATGACACACTCCTAAAACATATCATCTATAGAGGACACACAGTAAATGGTTCATTCCCTCTCGTAGTACTTTAACACTCTCACCTAGTCACTCAGCACAACATAGACTAACATGCCTTCCCTCATTGTGTAAGTTGGCCTTTATTTTGAGAAGATTAGGAGTTGGAGGGTAAGCATGAAGAGGGTGTCATTTTCTCAAGATGAGTCTCTCATAAGGATAAGAAATTTACTGAGAAATAAAATCACAATATTAACCATTGACTTCTTACGATTCCCACACCATAAAACAAACCCTAAAAATGTCATTCTTAAAATCTCTTGTGTAGTTTCCTAATTCCATTCAAGTAAAATCTCACAATTACTTATGTCAATAATGGTGTGATCATTATTGTATTATCTTAAAGTAACTCTTTCTAGATATGCACCCCATAAAACATAAATCATTGAGTCAAATAGAATGGAAATGAATGAATAGGAGTGTCAGCGATTGCCATGCATGCCAAGGAGGGAGTGACAAGGCATATTAGGCAGTGCCAAGTAATGCTAGGGCATGCCAAGAAGTGTTAGGGCCTTCTAACATGTCTCAGATAGTTCCAAGGCATGCCAATGCTCCAAGACATGGCAAGATGTGCCAAGTGTTAGGGTATGTGAACACGTGTCAATCAATGTCATTGCAACAAAAGGGAACACCAAGTTAAAATGCAAGGAAATGAACACATAAGAGGGTTAATAAGTCAAGACCTTACCTTCTCAATAGCAACATGCTAGGAATACCAACACTAGTGCTAATACATGCCAAGGGACAAGTGTTAGTGTTTCTTAAGTGCCAAACCATCCTCTATTAGTTCTTCCTTAATTGTGAATAATTGATCTCAAATAAATTTTATCTTAAACCATGCCAAGGCATTCTAGGTAATCGCAATGCATGCCAAGAATTGTCAAGTTCCACTAAGTTCCAAGAGCCAATATGTGTCAAGGAGTTATAGGGCATGCTATGGAGTGGATAGGACATGTCAAGGAGTGAGAAGGTGTGCCAAAGACTATCAGTGCATGTTAGGGAGTGTTAGGGAGTGCTAACACAACACAAGGGAGCACAAGGTTAAAATTCATAAAAATGAATGAATAGGAGTGTGTTATAGGGAGTGTTAATGAGTTCCAAGTGTGTCATGGATTGAGTGTCTTAGGAGAAGTTCAAAATAGGAATGACAAGAAGCTAGTTTGTGGTTGCAACATGGAGCTAGACAACATAGTTTCGAGCAAAGGGAGGTGACTACGAGATCCTTGTGATGAATTCTAAGGAGGTTAACTTCTACAATATCAACCTGCAAACTTGGTCATGTCAATATGACAAACCATCGACTTCGTCTGCCACTGAGTCCAAAACCAAAGTATCTCCTGAGCCTCTTACAACACCAAATGGTCCATTACAGATCCCTCAACCTAAATTCGAGGCCATTCCCGAGATCCCAAAGGGACCATTACACCGTAATGTGACTTCTAATCAAGCTGCCCATATATACAGTATCGTAGATGACTTAGCACAATCACCTAATGCCATGTCAATGCTGGAAGTCCTCCAGTCGTGCCCATCTCAAAAGAAATATCTACTAACTACCTTGGGTGCAGTAGATCCTTCTAACAATCATTTGATTGTCTTCCTAGTTGATAAATCAGAGCATCCCCCTTTGCCTTCATCTGTTGCTTTGCAAATACCAGTCTGAGTCCGTAATGTCATCATCTCCTGATACATTATTTACGAAGATGCATCCACCTGTGTGATGTTAGTTTTCATTTGGAAATAACTCAAGACACCTGAGTTGTCACCCTCCACCATCACTTTGCATGCTTGGGATGAACACTCCTCCCAGCCCCTTGGCATGTATGTAACTTTCCGGTGACCCTTGCGAGTAAGATTGTCCATGTCAACATTGAAGTCATTGATGCCCCTTTGATTACAACATTCTCTTAGGTTGTAGCTAGACATATTCCATGTCAATTGCCACATTTGTGGTTTTCCACAAGATGTGCTTCCCCCACGAAGGGAAGATCGTTACCATCGATCAATTGAATTACTACGAGCCGACATTTTTGACCTACCCCAAGTCCATTATCTTGTCAGTGTCTGATAAACAGTTTTCGCTTCCCCTTACCAGTGTTTCACTTAGAATCTATAAAGATTCCTCATTATTGGCTGCTTTCCTTGGTCCTCCCACTCCTATCTCACATGCTAACTCTATGAGCATTTGCATGTTACAAGCTTCATGGGCTTCCCTTAAAGATTTTGGTACATCCGATCAATAGCTAGATCCTCAACACTGTGTTGTTGCCATCCTAGCTGAACCCTCTAGATCCACCCCCACCAGGACCTCCTCCATTTGTGGTTGCCTCTCCTATTTTTCCACCAGGAACTATTCCTTTGGGTCTCAACCATCCAAGAGCTATTTCACTAAGACATTACCCTATAGGCTAGATACCTTTCTTATTCCCCCTCCAGGATTATTTTATGTACCTTTCATGGCTTCGCTGGTCCTTCCTAACATAACTCTGGGGATCCCATTATGGTACAGTAATCCCCCTGCAAGCATTCTACCTGGTCAGCTAAGACCTTATCATGGTTTGACCCCGGTTCAACCGGTCCCTGCGGCCCTTGCTGCTTCTTCAGTTCCATCACAACCTCAACAGGAACTTTCTCATGTTGCAAAAGCATCCAGACAGGGGGGTGAAGCTAAGAGGAAAGAAGCTAAGGACAGTGCTCCTTAAGCTCCTCTAGCACCCGAGGCCCCAAAGCCATCACCTCCATGCGATTTTTGTAAAGTTGTTGGGCAAGCCACCAATAATTTTCATGAGCTTCTTTAACTTAAACCATTGGTTCATGAAGTGTTCCCTAAGTCAAATATCCTAGAAGTCCATGTTAAATTACCAAGCCCACCCAAGAAACTCATAATGTTGCGCACAAACCACCCTTGCACCCTGTGTGATCATCATGGTCACTATTCCCATTATTTCCCTCATCTCAATGAATTTTGCAACTACTTTGAAGCGCTTCACGAATACGAGTCCACTCGTAGTAGAAACCATACTCCTCTACCCATGGATTCTGGTACCCCTAGTAAACTAGAACAAGGGAACTCTGGTCCCACCCTCATGATCCCTCCCCCTGATGTCAAAATGACGAAAACCATAGGCCCTATCCCTTACCTATCCTCATCCTTGATTTTCTCAAAGGAAAACCTTTTTGAGGTTTCTCCATGCACTTCTATCGAACCTCTTTTTTCAGAATCGCAGGTTTCAACATCCGTAGATCCTCCATCTACTAGCCCGTCATCTACCATTCAAGATGATGCGTATGTGAACCTTATTTCTTAGGTTCATGCAGCAGGTAATTCCACCACATCATGTAGTCAGTCTTCCTCCTGTCCACCCATCTTCCAATCTGATGAGGACATCATGGAAGCTATGTCTATCCCTAATTACCCTTACACTTAGGTAAGGGGGCATATTTTAGGATGATTCTAAAGGCCATTCTCTTCCTAATTCTTCCCATGCACTCTACCTCAAGAAATGTCGTTCATAGCATATCCCTTTGATTTGCGTGTCTTTATTTCTACCATGAAGTTACGTAGATTGCATCATCTCATCCGTTGTCTTTTGCACCTTTCAGATGGATCCATCATCCACATCGTATATTGGTCATGCCGACGGTGCGAGTCGCTTCTGTTGGAATCTAGCCTCAATAGTCTGAGCCGTTTTTACCCCCTTTCATATGTTAATGCATTTGAATGGCGTGTGCATTGGATTTGCCACCAAAAATCAGGCCAAATATGATGCAATGATAGGTTTGTTAGCCGATTCCCTTGCTCATCATGTCCTTCATCTTCATGTTTGTCTAGATTCCTTGCTACTTGTCATGCAATTGAATTGTCTGTATCATGTGCATAACCAAGTCCTATTTAAAAAATATATATGAGTCATTTCGTTGGTACGTGAATTTGAAACCATTACATTCATTCATGTTCCTAGAGCCCAAAATAACTATGTAGATACCATTGCAAACAACATTCTAGATTGGCATTTATCATATGTATACCAGAAAAGACAACCATAAACAAAACACATGGCAAACCATCCTCATCATATAAAAATGCATAATCGTCTTATGTATTATATAAGTATCTGGATTCCACCACTCTAAATACAACTAGTACGCCCATAACATGTTGTGGGGAACATAGGCCCCTACATCTCCTCATCATCCTTTGGAGGATCTCATGCCAAGTTGGGTCAAGATGCTTGAATCCCTTTTTTGAGCACTCAGAACACAATGTCACTCCACAAACTCCTCATGCTAAGGGGCATGATGTGTTTTCCCACTGATCATCTTCTTAATTAAGTCTTGGCCTAGATCCCACCACATCTAGGTATGGTTGATTATCCTCCCATTCCTTGGATAGTTTGTCCTATCAGCCTCTCCGTCTAGCCATATGCACATCACATATCATAGACATTTGATAACATATCTTCAAATATTCTACTCTATGTCCACATAGTCCCTATGTTTCACTTTGTGGGTGAGGATGATTCTAGACCTCCTCTAGTAGTTCATTCTCATTTTCCTATTCTCCTAATTCTTCACCAGAAACCACCATTTCAAGAAGAATGAATGCCATATTTAGACATGTTAGGCCGGTTTCTTGAAATTCACAGATCCTGATTCCAATGGTCAGTTATTCTACTATTATCTCCACAATATTGAGGGCCTTCTCGTCCTCTCAAATTGAAGGGAAAACACCCTTTTATAATAAAACCCATAAATTTTATATCACACATTGTGACCAGATCGTAGCTCCATTTGATGAACCAGAAACATCATTAGAAAGCTCTCATCAAGCTCTATTATGGGCCTTCCTCAGTTTTTCATAATTTGACACTTCACTAGGAAGCCATTTTTCCAAGTAGGGTCGCTTCATCGCCC
This sequence comes from Pinus taeda, assembly GCA_000404065.3. Taxonomy (NCBI): domain Eukaryota; kingdom Viridiplantae; phylum Streptophyta; class Pinopsida; order Pinales; family Pinaceae; genus Pinus; species Pinus taeda. The sequence goes on from APFE030130370.1 coordinate 159,544, forward strand.
CTCAAAATCGAATTTTGTCATAAACTGACACGTTTAGTTTAGGGACCACCTCCTCTTAATAATTTTCGTACCATGTGTCTATTTTTGTTAAGAGTAACCATCATTTACTCATGATTTGATGGTCCCCACCGGGCCTAGTTTGTGTGGCAACATTATCGAGTCGCCCTTGTTCAGAGCATCCGCGATGAGTCACCCTTGTATTCGTGGAGTTTGTTTCATGTCCATTATATCATGTCATAGTATTCCATCCATATTTTCATATCATTCATCCTGTGTTTCTCATTTTGACCTTTAGTCATACTGTCCCCATCCCCTCTGGAGTTGAGTCAATCGCTCCCAAGTCAACCATGCACGTTATGCTCTGACAAGGGAAGTCATTTGTTTGTCCCTCGGTCCCAATTTTCTCCATTATCTCTGGTGTCAGTCCATCAATCACATTACTATTTTCACTCATGCCTTAGTTGAGGATCCCCATTGCCTCACATATTGTGGGCCCTATTCTGACGACATCAACTCATTTATTCCAAAATAACGGCCTAGAGGGCAGTGTATCTTGGTTCCAGCTTCCATTCTTGTTCGACACCTTGGATCGAGCAGAGTGACTCATTATTTCCCTTTGACTAAGTTGTTTCATGTTCGTGATTCATACACTTGATGGTTTAATGATGCAGGATATTGTACCAGTGATTCCTAGATATGTGTGAGATGTTTCAGACCTCATGAGGGGGTGGCCCTTCAGGTAGCCCCCCACATGCCTGTATGCATTCCTACTATGCTACAGCCTCAGGTGCGGTTCCACATATTTGATTGGTTTGGTTCCTACCAACTGTAGTGTTCATAGCATGCACGTCTCCTTTAGATTATCCATTCAGTTTTGCAGAGCCCTTCCCTATTCAACTGGGCTTCTCTAGTTGTTCTACCCTCCCTACGACCCATTTTTTGAGGGAAGGGGCATTATAATTATGGATCTGCACTAGGTCACGAGTTCGATACACACCCAAATCATGTAAAAACATGTGAGAAAGAGAATTTGACTAATATTTGTATGAACCAATGTGACAAGGATAGAGAAGAATGTGTGATTAATGATGATGCCAAATGAGGTGTGAGGTCACTTGTATTTATACAATTCACTATGGGTGAAAAGACACATCCATTGGGCTTCTTGAGCCTACCTATTAGTGTGGTCGACTTGAAAAATTTGTATAAGTGTGGGTATAAATTCAAAATCACAGTTCTGCTTATCTAAATGAGGTGATATTTATATCAATGTTGGTACTCTCAAAAAGAGTAATTTAATGGATCTGCATTAGGTCACGAGTTCGATACACACCAAAATTGTGCAAGGATGTGTGTGAGAGAGAATTTTCCCAATAGTTTTATGAACCAATGAGACAAGAATAGAGAAGAATGTGTGATTGATGATGATGTCAGATGAGGTGTGAGGTCACTTGTATTTATACAATTCACTGTGGGTGAAGAGACACATCCATTGGGCTTCTTGAGCCTACCTGTTGATGTGGTCGACCTGAACAATTTGTACAAGTGTGGGAACAAATTCAAAATTCACTATGGGTGAAGAGATAAATCCTAGTATGTCTTAGCACTTGGCATGTCTAATAATGGATTTGCATGTTGTGTATCTTCCTAGTAACCGTTTTGACCCATAATTTTTCCTACCTCCCTTCCCTCTCATTCCCTTCCCCTAAGTTACTACTCTTTTCTATTGTGCTTTTACCTAGTCACCATGTTCTCATCATATATCTTAAACCTCACACCTGTTTTCCACGAAATTGGTAAAAGAGATGCATGGGGATGAAATGAAAATGCACACTCAAAATGATGCACGGTTTTCGAGAAATGAGCCATCATCATCTACAACCATTTTGGATTTTTCTAGATATTTGTTACTCCAATTGGATTGTATTTTTTTTGGAGGTTCATTATGATGATATTAACTTTATGCAACAATTTCAGCCCATTTGGATTTATTGTTTGAGAGATATTCCTAAACTACAATTGCTACACGAGGGTTGTTGCACTTTTGACTCTATTTTTATCATCATTTTCAAAAGATATTTTTGACCAAATGAAGATGAATTTTGGAAAACAAAATGAGTTTTTAGTTAAGAATTGAACCAAGTAAAATAAACTCCTATTTTTGTATAGGTGTTATGGTTAAAGAGATATGAGTTTTTCTTCCTTGCTTCTCTTTTTGCTACGCTTCTGGACGGTCAGTTTTGGAATCAAGTTTGAACAGGCTAAATGATGTTTTTGCATGGCTTAAAGGTTCTAGGGTGTAGTGAACATCTCTAAGTTTTTTAACATGTATTCAACAACACTCAAAACCTCATTCAAGTCATCAAAATTTCAAGTCAACTATTTGCTGCACTTCTGTCAAGATTTGTTGTGTTTTTGTGTGACCAACTTCAAGCTTCGATTCTAAACAAGTGGGAAAGTATTTTTGAAAACAAGAGGAGATTCTTGTTCATAACATACCCAATTTTTTTTATCTCTCATTTTTTACACAATAGTTACTAGCTTGGAGTTACAGGTGGCACTTTGAGACCAATTTTTCATAATTTCGCCAGGTTAGAATTGTTGACAGGGTTCTAGAAATTTTTGAAATTCGACTTGATGGACCTCCAACTTGGCATGATTGACCTCAAATCTATTTGTATAATTAATTTTGAGGATTTTTATATCATATCCCATGATTATATCTTTTAGTTATCACGTTTTTAGTTAGTCAAAAACCAAACCCTAGATAGTAGGATATGGAAAAATTTTGCAAATATTTTATCCATGCACGCTAGCCAGTGTGAGGGCCAAATTCCAAGGAAACACAAGGCAATGCTCATTTAAAATGCATGTAAATTAATTGTCACCAAGTTCTAAGTGTGCTAAGGAGGGAGTACAAAGGTATACTAGCTAGTGCCAAGGCATCACAAGGAAGAACTAGGTCAAAATGTTTGGAAATGAACAAATAAGAGTGCAGTGTGCCAAGGAGTGTCATCAAATTCTAGGTGTCCCGAGGATGAAGTGTGTTAGGATAAGATCATAATAGTACCTGAAGGAGGCAAGCCTATGGTTGTGATAAGGTGTGTACAAAGTAGTTTCAAATAAATGGATAATTTGGGTTAGACACAACATTTTTTTGTCAATGACTTGGTTGGGTTCCCAAGTCGCAAAAAGACTAAGGCTATCTATGAGGGCATGGTAGCTAGAGAGTACCAAGGTGTCCCAGGGAATTCCAGGAAGTACTAACACATGATAGATAGTTCCAAGGAATTTTAGGCATGCCAATACATGCCAAGTGCTAAGGCACGCCAAGAAGTTCCAGGCACTAGGGTGTGGCAGCAACAAATGCTAGGGAGTGTTAGGGCTAAGTTCCAGGGAAACACAAGGGAGTAGTTTTAAATGCATGGAAATGAATGAATAAGAGTGTGACATAGAGTGTTAGCTAGTGATTACGAGG
>APFE030130370.1:165343-199056 GCA_000404065.3 Pinus taeda
AACAATGGAGAACTAGGTCAAAATGCTTGGAAATGAACAAATAAGAGTGTGTACCAACGAGTGTTAGTGAATTCCAGGTGTCCCAAGGATGAAGTGTTTTATGAGAAGTTTAGAATAGGACTTGCAGGAGGAAATCCTATGGTTGTGATAAAGCATCGACAAAGAAATTTCAGAGAAAGGGAGACTTTGGGTTGGGCACAATATTGTTTTGCTAATGAATTGGTTGGGTTCCCAAGTCGCAAAAAAAGTAAGTTTATCTATGAGGGCGTTAGTTTCAGTCAGTTCAGCCTATCACCAGTAATCAAATATTCTCTTACAAGGTGTTTTTAGGGTGTCAAGTCGAATTCTTTTCATTTGAGTGAGTTTTGAAAGAAAAATTTGGTCATTGGCTAGTGTGTCTAGCGATATTTCCACTCTCTCAAGAATTTCATATGTCGGCCAATTTTATCGCTCAGTTGAGTCTACCATCATGAAATAATCATTAATATCACTTCAGTCACATCATCATGGTCTCCATTTAGCTTAGTGTCACCATTAGGTCATTAGGGTTAAGGTCACAAGATTAGTTATTTAATGTATAAATACGACAAATGAGGAGTAGCAATAGGTAAATTTGTTCAATAACACTTGATTTAAAATGTAATTTATGTTTTTAGATGTAATAATGTTCCCAAGGTTCTAAATTTATGAGAATATGTCCTAAGGCTACAAAACTCAAAAAGAAAGTGAATTGGTGAGGTGAGCCATCCTACGTCATTAATCACCTGCACACCAAAAGAAAATTATAAAAGGGCATGGAGGAGATCATTCACACTCATTTGCACTTATCTACCATCCTAGCATCAAGCTCCCCCTCTCCTTTGCAAAAAATTGTGATTCCAAAACCCTCATCGGAAAATATTGACTCTCGCTGCACATGGACAACCTTCGCTGTGCACCTAGACATCATATTGCGCACAGGAAGCCTTCGCTGCGCATGGGGTAGAGTTGTCCAAAATTGTTGTTTGACCACCAAAATTCATTTTTAAAAGTGCCTCTTCAATCATTTCATCTTCTAGGCTCTATAACAAGTAAGTTTAATCATTTTCATCCCCTCCTTTTCTTCATATGTCAAGAAAATGATCAAATACTTCTTCTTCTAGGGTTTACATGATTTTCATGGTTTCGATCCTCAAATGATGAGTTGCTACTCTAAACAGTATATTCCTTGTCCCTACACTGCTGTTTGCAGCTAATATAGCATTTCCATCCATCACAAAGCCTTATCACCTCATTTTCTATCATTTTCCTCTAAACCCTAATCTACCCTATCTCTTTCTAGGATAGGCCTGTGTTTTGACCTTTTCCACCCCCTCCCCTCAGTCATTTCCCAAAATTCCTTTTTCCCCTACTCACTGACATCATCCCCTACGCTCCTAAATTTCATTACAAATTTAGGCAACTCGTAAGTCCATCATACCACCTTATTCCCTCATAGCAACAAATTTCACTGTTTTTTCTTGCCTTTCACCTAGGGTTTGAAGTATTGAGCCTGACTCATCACCATCAGAGAAGAGGAAGTACAACAAGGGGGTAAAGATACTGAGGTTTGAGCCCTCTAATTTAAATGAAATCAACTCCTCCCCATTTGTCATGAAATTCTTGGAAGATGTCAATTCTTAAGGGTTTTGTCAAAGAGTGCAGGAAGTAGGTTACCCATGAGCTTCTCACAGGTATATTTTCCCTCACCTTGAAGGAAGACAAGATCACCATTGCAGGGACTGATTTCATGTTTTCATTTGATGCCATCTCTCAATCTACAGGCATACCAAACCATGGTGAAAAATGGTTCAAAGGTATGAACCTAGAGCTAGAAGAGTACAAACCCTACCTGAAATCGCAATAAAAAGGAGCTCACTCACATGTTTTCCCATTCAGATACTTGTTTGAGAGATATGCACCATTGATGAAAGTTTTCATGAATTTCTTCACATATGAGGGTAGATTTTCCTGGCTATATCAATAGCACATAAGATTGCTCATGCACTTTATAGCTTCCAAGTCTCTAAATTTGTCTAGTTACTTGTATAGGAGCCTAACCAAAATGCCTAAAAGGGTGAAATTGAAAGTAAAAGTGCATTATCCCAGTCGCTTTCAGCATAGCATGATAAAGTTTATAGTACTCCATCACTTGACAAAGAAGAACATGACATGGGACACCTTCATTGAGGCAGCCCTGAAAACGCATATAACCACTTCACCAAGCCAGCACCAAACCATGCCAATACATCCCATGGAGGTATGGTCATCATGCAAACATGATGAGTTTTCTAAGGCACCTAGGTTTGAGGTGACCAAGACATATCAGAGAGATAGAAGGCTTGTTTTTCTCCTCAAATTAAGGAAGGGTCCAAGCCTACTACATCAGCAGAACAAGGATCACCATCACATCATGAGGCTTATTTACATGATGAGGATCCCATTGAGCATGACTTTGACCTAGTTGACTTGGAGGCACATGATGAGCATAAAACCCTGGAGAAATTCATGAAAGAGGAGGATTCTCAGATCTTGGAGCTCAAGGACAATTTGGAAAGGGCCAAATTCATAATTTCATTCCTTGAGCAAGAAAACATTCAACTTGAGGCAAAATAACTAGTCATGGAGAAAGAGGAATTCAAAGCCAAGAAACAAGAGATGAAAGTCAAGGAATTGGTGGACCATGAAGACACTGAGCAACATGAATGGCATGTGGCAAGGAAGATACCAAGGATAATGGGTCTTAGGAAGGCACTTCAAAGGGAAAGAGAACAAAAGCCACAAATAGAAGAATTGACCTTTGAAGATAGGATTTCCATGCAAATAAATGAGGAATGGGATTTTTGTCTTGAAAAAGTCAATTGCCACCTTTAGAAGCTCATTGATAAGGCCAATAGGGATAAAAAATTTCAAAATAAAATGGTCATCCATTATTACTCAAGGAATCAGGTTGCCAAGGTCAAAATCAAGCAGTTGAAGGAAAAACTCAAGGGAATCCTAATCAGCCAAGAGGAGAAGGGTGAGTTGTATTTTCTTGCCGATGAATCCATGATTGTGTAGCATACCTCATCAGGCATCTCTGGAAAAGAATTTGGAGGCTTTGGAGAAAATTTTGTGTCTTGGTGCAGACTTGTGCATACTTGCAATTTTTTGGCAATTTTCTGTTTAGGTGCGTAGCGAGCTAACACCGCGCTTCTTCCTCAAGGCTTAAAATGATGGAAAATCAAAATTTTTGGAAATATTATGACCCCCTCTCAAAACCCATTTTCCCACTTTCCTGGTTTGGGGCTTATCTTTTGAGAAATTTGCAAAAAGAGGCCAAAAATCACCTTTCTTCCCCTCTTTTTCCATTTCGCTGCGCACATGGAGACACCTTGGGATAATGGCCATATATCAGCCAAAAATGGGTTCTTTTGAGTGAAAAAATACTCTAAGGACATAAACACTCTCCCATATTTCTAGAACGGACTTCAAATCTGGATTTGGACTTCAGAAAGGCACTCAAAAATGGCCTCCAACAGCTCGCTGCACACTTAGAAATTTATGAGATTTTTTAAAACTTTCACTGTGTAATTTTTTGTAATTCCTTTTTTGACTATGGTAAAAGTAAAAAGGGTATAGTAGATGAATGTGGGGTAAAATTAAATGTAAATAATAGGAGATTAGTCTTTGTAAGCTATTTTGATGTAAATTTGACCTCATTTATGAGAGAGGTTGGAGTCAAAGTTAATTGTAGAAGTTGCTTTTAACTTCCCTAGACATTAGAGTTTGGTTAGAACACCTCATGGAATAGCTCCTAGAGTCATGGATTCGACCCTTGAGAGTGGGGAGATGTTGTTTTGGTATCTATGTATCAGTTTCTTAGTGATAGAATCGGTTGGATTTGAAAGGAGAGAACTATTGTAGCTTAAACTTGGACATTTTCTAGAAATCAAAGGACACAGTTTGTAGCTATTATCTAGGAATTCATGTGCTATAAGCTTGTGATGTTATATTTTTCTCTATTATAGCTTTATATGAGAGATATTCATCTTCTCTTTCCATTCATCAATTCTTCAATGGTTTTCCTTACAGTTTATAAACATAATTCTTCGCATAAAGCTCTATTTTGATGGAAAATTTATTGTGTTACTTTCTTTCTTGCTTAATGAATTCATCTTTCATGTTGATTAATACGTTTTGCTTCTTCTAAACAATACACTACACCAAAAAACCCTAATATCCATCACAAAAGTAATGCTACCTTTCTCCTTTATATCTTTGCTAATGTAACCCTTTGATTCTCTAACCTAGCTACCTGGTTTTTCTCCCTTATCCAGCAACAAAACCCTAAATTTTCCAAAACCCACCTGAGCCTAGATATCTAGCCCAAAATCCCTTACATTCTAGTCATATCTTGGCTATGATTTCACAGAGAGAGCCCTATCTAGTTTGGTAGGGCTAGCTACCAAACTAAAATCTTGGTCTGTGTTTATCTTGGTTGATCTCCTCATCAGCCTAGGACATTGTGGAGGATAATAGATGGCATGACAACTAGGGAGTGCTAAGGTGTTCTATTGAATGTAAGGTTCCCAAGTCATGGAAAAATGTAATGCTAGTTGTGAGTTCATGACTGCCAAGGTGTGTTAGGGAATTCTAGGGCATGCTAACATGTGCTAGATAGTATGAAGACACATCAAACAAGCTAAGATGTGCTAAGTGCTAAGGCATGCCAAGATGTACAAGGGTGTGACAATGCATGCCAGGGACTGTCAAGGCAACAAAATGGAGGAAAAAATTAAACTACAAAGAAATGAGCACATAATAGTGTTAATAAGTCATCAATTTACCTTTACCATGAGGGGAATGCTAAGCACACCAACACTAGGTGCCAAGTGCCAAGTGTCAATGCATTCTAAGTGACAAATCGTCCTCTTTTTCTTCTCATCTAGTTTCCAATAATTGATATCAAATAACTTCAATATTAAACCATGTCAAAGTATACCAAGTCATCTCATCGCATGCCAAACATGCTAAGACTTTCTAAGTGCCAACACGTGGCAGTTCTAATGTAACTCAAGGAGTGTGATGCATGCTATGAAGTGGTAGAGCATATAGAAGAGTGCTAATGTGTGCTAGAGAGTGCCAATGCATGCTAAGGAGTGTTTTGGAGTACTGGGAAACTACAAGGGAGCACTAGTTCAAAATGCATGCAAGTGAATGAATATGAGGGTGTGTCGGGGAGTGTTAATGAGTGCTAGCTGTTATGTCAAGGAGGGAGTGAGAAGGTATGCTAAGCACAAGTAAGGCATTCTAGGGAATATCATGGCTTGTCAAGAAGTGCTAGATTGTGCTAGATAGTTCCGGGGTGTGCTAACATGTGCCAAATAGTGCCAAGGCATGCCAGGTGATAAGACATGCCATGATGTGTAGGGTGCTAGAGTATGCCAATATGTGTCAAGGAGTTTCAAGGAAACAAAAGGAATAACCAAGCTAAAATGTAAGGAAATGAACACATAAGAGGGTTAATAAGTCGAGAATTTATGTCTTTCAAAAGGGGCATGCTAGGCACACTAATAATATGTTCCAATACATGCCAAGTGTCAATGTGTCCCAAGTGCTAATGTTTTTCAATGCAATATATATTATGCCAAGGTGTTCCAGGGCATGCTAGGGATTATAGGGCATTCCAACACATGATAGGGGAGTGCTATGCTATGCTAGGTCATGCCAACATGTGCTTGGGTGCCCTACTCATGTAAATATTTTCTACATATAAAGATGTTCCAAGACACGCGAGGTGCCAAGGAATGTTAGTGTACTAGTCCAAATCATGTTAAAGTGTGCCATGAGTGTTGAGGAGTGCTAGGTCTCTCTCGTTAATAGAATTGACAGAGCTTGATTATGTATTAAATAATATAGTTCCTACACACATAGTGGAACTTTATTTAAAGGAAATTTTCTAGATAATAAAACTAATAGAGATGAATCATGTGTTGAATCATATGAAAACTATATTCTTATGACTTGAGGGAAGTGATACACACTAATTACTTCTTAACAAATTGACTAACTATAACAACTGTGACCTTGGAAACATAATGAAAAAGTCTCCACAACAATGGTCTTAAATCATTATCTTTTGACAAAAAATATGGTAACAGGTACATAGCGTCATAAAAAACTCAATGGAATGATCAATGATGATGAACATTTTTTTAAAGGTTGTCACCATACGCGACATTGGTGACAGACCTTAAAGGTCCATCATAGGCATGAAGCATCATCAAAAATTCATTGGAATGGTCAATGATGACGAACATTTTTTTACCGTCAGCAAAAGTAACCGAAAAGAGCATTGGTTAGGGTCAATAAAATATTGTCACTAGAAGTGTCACCAAAGAGAGAATTAGTGATGGGCCTTTAACGACCGTCACCAAGGAGAGAATTAGCAACAGGCCTTTAACAACCGTCACGAAAAGTGTCATTGAAAATGGCTTTGGTGACAAACCTTAAAATACCATCACTATATACACTTACAACAACATTTTTTTAAAGATCATCACCATATGCAACATTGTTGATAGACCTTAAAGGTTCGTCATAGGAGTGACCCTCACTAATGACCTTTCTTCTTGTAGTGGCTGTAGAAGCCAAAAAAACCCTGTCAGGAAGAAGGACTAGAGGACACTAGACAAAAGTACGAGATAACAAGAAAGATGAAACCATTGGAGAAGGTGGAAAGGGTGAATATCTTGGAGAATTTCACCATGGATCAAAAGAATCAAGGAGGCCACGAACCAAATGCATAAATAAACTGAGGCTAGGGTTGAAAGCTAAACTGAATCCCAAGATAAAGGAACCAATTTACATTGGCGATGAGGAAGAAACAGGATCTGCTAGAGTTGAGGAGGGGCTTCAAGTAGAATTTGAACCACAAGCTCGAACAATTTCCAAAACCATGGGGAAAGGGAAGAGGAATCAATAGGGAATTGGCCAAGAAGGACAAGATGAGAATACTTGCAAAGACAACATCGTTTATTGAAAACTAAAAGAGGGCAAGCTCAAAGTTTTTAAAACCTGGGGTTTTTTCCAAACCATATAACAATTTGATCTTATGACAAGGTTTTGGGACCAATTAAAGAAGATATGGATGAGAAGTGGTTATGATGTGGAGAAGTGATGCACCTAATGTCAAAATTTTTGTGCATGAAAAATGTAGTACAATTGGTTGTTGTAAAGGGGGGTAATCTAGTTTAATGCCTTTGAACACTTAAACTTTGGAATTCGGTCCTAATTTTTTGTTACTCTATGTCACCATATAGTTTAGAACTTTAGACTATAGAGTATGTTCAATTTTTTTTGTTCTATTTGAACCTACATATTGGTGGTTTAGGATGCTCAGTGTGAGGTTGTCCACCTTTTTGGCCTTTTTTGTAGAGATTGTAATACCCCTGGCTAATGTTATATTTGTAAAATACTCATTTTTTCACCATCTAAACACCATTTTCAAGAAAAATATCTTATGAAGATGATGCAAGATGTCACTTCGATTAAAAGGTCATTATTTTTCTCCAAAATGTAAGGGTTATGCATTTTTTTTAAGAAATAATATTAGAATCTTTGTGGCTAAGCTTTCATGGTATGATTGGTGTATTTATGCTATCAAATTCACCTAGGACATGAACCTAGCCTCATCTGGACACACTTGGAGGTTTTACCTTCTTGCGAAGATGGTTGTATCATATAAGGTTGTTAGTTTTATCCTACTCATATATTTTAATTTCATATAGCACATTCCTTTCCCTCATAATTATCGCGTAACTTTATATAGTTTATGGCCATGTGATATTGGTGCTTGGTAGTGGATTTTTTGTTGTGTTTGTAAGTACTGGTTTGCGAAATTTGAGCTCACATGATCATAATGCTTATGTGCAATCTTGTTATTAATAAAAGCTAATTATTCTCCACTATCGTTGAACAAACTTCTTTTACTGTAACACACCTTGTTTGGTCACTCTGTTTTTGAGGTGAGATATCAGTGTTATTGATTGTTCTATATGTTGTTCAATTGGTTGTTTCTTTTTATCATTCGTATCTCTATGAGATTAGCTTCCACTAATAATGAACATTGGACTTTCACAGAATGATATCTTCCATTCCCAAATGAATATGGATTCTACTGTTCATGCATACTTTGATAACCATTGTCCATACATACATGGATTATAAGCCATGTGGGCTAAGAATAAGATCTCGATTCTCTATAAAAATACCCCTATCTTTGCCTAGATATATGAACTTGTAAGGATGTTTAATTCTTAGGTAAGACCCTTGGTCAATATCCTTTTTTGCTTGAATTTTATCTTTTAGTCACTAGTTTGGCTCACTTTGACCCTCGAGACAACCACTTGGGATATTTCTTAAATTCATAGGTTCACTTGAGGGCACAAATCCCTAAGTGGGTCCATAATTTTTTAGGATGCCTGATTTCAAGTCCACATCAACCCAAATCCATTTTTATAATTTTTTTTATATTTATGGAGTTGCAATAAGCTAAAATTCATTAACCATAATTTTTCTCTTAGACAAAGTGCATTACAAGTTCTTAAGAGGGTACCACACCTACATTCAACAAAATGTGTAATAGAGAAGCAATTTGGGCTTGAAAGCACACAACATAGTCTTAATAAACCCATAATATTGAGTTAACACTGATAAACTATGTCAATAAATATGTCCTCACATGAATTGAGCAGCCTTTAAGGTTTGAGATAAGCTAACCATAAGAGCCGCCTCATAGAGGTGATGGAAACGATAGATGCAAGCAACTGCAGAGCATGGATGAGGTGGAATATCAAGATGTGTTTCTTATTCGAGTGTATCCTTGCAAGGTAAGGCTTCCAAGGTATAGGTTTCCAAAGGAGTTTCAAAACATCAAGAGTCTTTTCAAAGACGAATTAAATGGTATAAATAGGAAAGGGAATGACCTCAAAGCATAAGAGTCCATTAAGTTAGTTGTTGGAGGGTCCAAGTCCTACGTAACAATAGTCCATTATAGACTACTCCTTTTTGATGTGAAACATGAGTGTCACTAATTGTTCTATATGTTGTCCTATTGGTTGTTGCTTTTTCTTTTTTGCACCTCTCTAAGATTAGCTTCCACTAATAATGAACATTGGACTTACATGCAATCATATCTTTGATTCCCAAATGAATATGGATTCTACTAGTCATGCATAACTTGATAACCGATGTCCATATATGCAAGGATGATAAACCACATGGATTAAGAATAATATAGGAATAGTAAACTATTAAGCCCTACTTCCAATGGTAAACTATTTGTTTTGTTCTTGATGTCAAAATTTCAAACCAATGAAGTTTTTTCTTCCGGCTTTCACAATTCAATAAAATTAAATGAGAAACACTTATTTTAATCGGTATTCAAGAGGCACAGTAGACATCATATCTTTTATTTGGCATATATTCTTCCTCTAACAAACATTTATATTAAAATCGATTCTCAAGCTTGTGGTTGGTTAAAATATGTTCCCTTATTATTATAATTGATTAGCCAAATATTTCACAAAGGGACCATATTGAACTGTATGAGACATATGTCAATGGAATTTTACAAGAAATTTGTTGTCTTTGATTGTGCGTTTCAAGTCAATGCCCCAATTTTATTACACAACAACAAGGTTGTAAATTTCTATCATAAGGTCCTCCACCTAATCCATCTCAATCTATCAACACTGTCATTTCTCTGCACTGCCATTATCTACAGTGATCCAGGGTGGGAGACACGGATCTTGGGAGAATAAAAACAGCCAACAAACGTTTATAGGAGAATGATATCGTGCAGAGAGTTTTCGATTCGTATGAGAAAAGTAGTGGTACCTGCTCCATTGTGTGATTTGCGTGAACAGGCGAGACCGCACTAGGACCCGGTATGGAGCTGCTGTGCATGAACATGTGAACAACGACCTGACAAGTGTCGATATTGTGCTCTGGTGTTTGCAATAGGGGATACAAAGGATACAAAGGATTTATGCAAGAAAATATGGCGCGGGGAGGATTTTAGGATTTATGCAAGAAATTATGGCGCGGGGTGGATTTTATGAAATTTGAATGGGAGGTTGGCAGACAAAGTTAGTGCAGGAAGTTGGCAGAGGGAGTGAGTTAATGTAGCAGGTAGCCAAACATCAGAGGTGAGGGAGTAGGGACCGACACCGGAGGATGGCAAGTGACAGGGGTTAGGCGACGTCACATCAGTGAAAAAACAACGCTTTTCGGTGGTCGTCTTTTCCAAAAGGTTGCATTATAGACTACTTCATAAAATACAGGCTATCAGAGCTCTTGTAGGTAAGCTATGTCGAGTTGTAGCATAACACATATGGATTACACCACGGGCAATGGAATGACGACTCCAAAGAAATAGCAACACCAACCACCCTTAACGTAATTTTATTATATTTTTATTCATAATCAATATAAAAAGGGTTAAAAATGTAACTTGTTTTTAAGATGCATGTATCATGCCTTTAGAATTTGGAAAGTAGTGAAATGGTTTTCCATTTAACTTTTATGACCGGGCATAATTGAGTTAGTTAGTATTGTTTTACGTAATCATGTAGGAAAAAATAAAGTCTAGCGATAAGTGTGGTTTGTTTATAATTTTGAGGGATAATGTGAATTAATTTATTTTGAATTTTAATAAAAATTTTATATAGGAGTAATATTATTATAGAGAAATATTTTTGTGTGATTTATTTTGGATTTTAGTGAAATTTTTATATGGAAAGAATATTATTATAAAGAAATTTCTCATTAAGTTGGTGATTTAAACAAAAAGTTTGTTATTGGATTTTCGTTAAGTTGGTTATTTAAATAAAAGGTTCGTTATTGAATTTAGGTTTCTCTGATCTATATCAAGTTTTTGAGACATGTTTTTGCAGATAATCACATCAAAATTCATTTGTTGAAAAAAATCAACAGTGGATATAGAAATGTTATTTCATAACACTTTCATAATATGCATTTTGAAGTTGTAATCATTCTTATTGAGACAATGACAAGGATACTACATAAACAATCAGAAGGGTTATACTAATAGATTTCTAAGTAGACACATAGGTAGATTTGGGGATATGATAGTAAAATAGAATTTTGTATTAATTTTTAAATAGAGGTAGAATAATAAATCTGTGACTGAAATGTAATATTTGACGAGGAAGCAAATCAGAAACAAATATCTGAGGAGGAAGCAAATCAGAAACAAGCATTTGAAGAGGAAGCAAATCAGAAACAAACTATTCTAATTATTTTTATTAATGCAAAATGATGTTTTTTCCACTGATTTTTTTCCCTCAAATCTCTTTGTATTCAAAGTTATAAAAATAGGAATCTTATGTTGGAGCACTGTAATTTATAAGAATACATCACAAAACAACATGCAAAAAAGTTGTATACATTAAAAAGATATTTAATTTGCTAATTTCAAAGTTCAAAATTAAACTAAAAAACCAATCAAGCTAAGTATATAAACTTGTTTAATACTATTTATTAAATTCTTTTTATGATAATTAACCCGCCGCCATACATAATTTTATTTGAAAGATTTGAGGAAGTATAAATTATTTGGAATATTTGAAAATTGGTGAGGAATATTAATAGCTTAACACAGCTGGGAATATTGATACTTTCTATACGAACAAAACAAACTGATTGATACGGAAGAACGCTGAGAGAAGCTCTTAATAAAAAAATGATTTAACCTGGGTCATTTGACCTTGCTGTAAGTCCATTAATTCAATGCAAGTGAAGGCAGATTTATAAAAGTAATTTGATTAGAGGCCAATAAGCCTTCTTCTAAGTTCATGAACTCAATGGAAGGGCTCATGAGCATAGAAACCAATCTTGATAAGCATCACTAAAATCTAATTGGCCTAAATGAGGGAAGGGATTTTGTAGACCTTCCAGATCGAAATTAACTAATGATTGTTGCTGCTGCTGCGAGAAATTCTCCAATCTGAAGCTGCTCTCAACTTCTTCTTTGTCCCAAATGGGTTTTGAAAATGATGATGGCTTGGAACAGCTGAAATCATCATACAATCCTGAAATTAAGTCTGTCGAATTGCAATTTGTCTGCGAGGAGGAAATTGGGTTGAATGCTGTATTCTGCACTGGAGCCTTAAGGGTACTGCCACTAAAAGGGGTGGTTGAATTTTGTAAGAAATCCATATTCTGGAAACAGATATTGGAATTCATGGGAGAAGCGCCAGGGGGAACCGCGCTGTAGCATGTTGGAGAAGATCCCAATTTTCTCAAATGGTCAAAGGACGGGTTGCTCTGTTCAATGGCGCTATGATTGAATGATGTTGAGGTGGGCTCATCCTTCATTTCCTTTTCATCAATGGTTTCCATTGGTACATCATTGAAGCTTTCCTTCGGCTCTAGTGCTAATTTCTCAGCACTGATTTTTCTGTTGTATATTCTACAGAGAACCCAATCATCCAACTGCAACAAGACGAGTACTTTCAATGAGTATACACAGATGAAATGACAGAGCAGACATGGAAAATAAAGAATTCAGTGGTGAACCAAGATCCCAACGCAGGTGTCTAATTACACAAAACCCAATAAAGAGAAGACATAATTACTCACCCTTAAGTTGTCTTTCTTCCTTGCAGGCCTGTTAATCTCGGCAAGACGGTATTCATGCATGAGCCAATTGGTCTTTGAGCCGCTGGGTGCTTTCCCAACGTAGAAGACAAGAGCCTTTTTGACGCCCACTCTCTTCCTTCCTCCTTTAGAAGCAGTAGAAGTGATGGGCTTATCGGCACCGGTGGCTTTCCAGTATCCAGAACCAGCCGCCCTGTTGGGCCTTGAGCCATTTGGGTACTTTCTATCCCGAGGAGTGAAGAAGTACCATTCCTTTTCTCCAAAGAGGGCTTTCTCTGTAAACAAAAAGTAAAAGAACAATAAGTCTTGAATTCCATCTGTTTCTACGTTCTAGAATCTGTTTAGAGTTATGGGCTACAAGTCTCAGAGGCAAAAACGCAAAATTACCTGGAAGGTGCCATGGGTCATATTTGTAGAGCTCCACATCTGCAATTATGGGAACAGGCAGTGGCAGCAAGGCCGCTTTCCTGCACAAGTAATGCACAATCAATTCTTCCTCTGTAGGGAAGAACCTGAATCCCGGAGGCAATTGTAAGTCCGCCTCAGCATCTCTTCTTCCCATGCTTATGCCAAAGTTTTCTTCTCAATACTCTGGATCCCCTGACCTGCTACTGCTTCTGCTATTTCTTCAAACGCTAAGCCTGGTGTCTTATAAAGAGATTTGACTCTCGAACCAATTTCCTTTGGGCTGTCCGCGAAATCTGATCCGATGAATCCGATTAGTAGATTGTTGGATTGATGAAATATATAAAGTCCCGTGTGGGCACCCACCCACATTGCAGATAAGCTCCCCTGAAACCCCAGATTAAAATAAAAGCCAAACGAAGGAAATGAACCGAACCGAGAAATACGAGTCAAATATAACGGAGAATACCCACCAGTGGGAGGTCAAATTTGCCAACTGTTCATGATTTATCAGTTTCTATGGCCGGTAGATTTGTAGCTCTCAACCTTCAAATTTGACTAGGAGCCTTTGTAAATATTATTTACCTTTAATTTGATATCCATAACAATGGTAATTTAGATATTTTACTTTAAATTGAGTTATTTTTACTGTGATTTTTTTTTAGAGTTTTTCATGTCCGAAATTTGTGGTGAAATTTTAATTTGTGTTATTTAAAATAGTTTTTTGACTGGATATATAGATTCAACACTATAAAAAAATCCTAAAACATTTTTATTGTGCAAGTTTAACCATCGATGATCTCATGATTTCAATAAATTCCTATCAAATTTTTAAGAAATTAGACGAAAAAATCCATAAAAAAAAACTTAAAAACAGTTTTTTAAACCTTTCAACACGTTTTCTATCCACTGATAACGGAGTGTGCTTCCGAGATTATCTTCTGCAGCCGTCAAACATGACGAGAAAATGGGTCAGCATTGAACGCAACCTGACTCCGAAGTTTGGATATCTTATTTTTTCGCTTCCTAACGACCTGAAATAAAAATAATATTCGAAGATACTCTCTTAGTCGTTGATATCATCCACATGATGTCATTATGTGGATTGATTTCTACCCTGCAGTTATCAGCGGGTGGAGGTGCCAATACCCGTCGCTGGTACGTGATCGTCGGCGCCGCCTCTAGTTCGGTGCATTTGCATTTGCTGGCTGTGCCTTTTGCTTGTCCCGCCACGTGTCGGTCCAAGGTTTTCTCCGCATACGAGTCGAACCACACAGTTTCACGAATAGAGGGAGGGATGACAATCGTCACTGCTGACACAACGATGTGGGTAAAGCTCAAAATGCTTCTCCTCACTCTGAACATAACGCCAACGAACATACCTCCACGTCAGCAAAACTGTGATATTCATACTCCATTTAAATTGCTGACGTGGAGACTAAGATACCATATACTCACGTCTTTTCATATCTGGTCACTCGTATTGAGTCATTTTACTCATGGATAGGTAGATGAGAACAAGCGCTACATACTATGGAGCTTGTCTTTCCCTGACATGTAAAAAAAATAGTGAAATTTTATTATCACAATGCTATATATTAAAATAATTAGCTATTAGGTTTTATAATTATCAATTGTATCACATGTGGTTAGAAAGAATAGATTAAATTATTATTTTTTATGATGATAGTGAAAGTGTCACATGTAACATATGGGTAAAAATCATGGATTTGGTTGATACTTAAAACAAATTCAACAATTTTAAACATTGTGAAAGTATGCAAAGATTAAGAACTTTGTTACTCTTGTATAAGTCAAATACATGATGACACTGAAGGTGTCACATGTAACATATGGAGTAAAAATCATGGATTTGGTTGGTACTCAAAACCAATTCAACAATTTCAAACATTATGAAAGCATACAAAAGATTAAGAACTTTGTTACTCTATTGTATAAGTCAAATACAAAACAGATGGGTGAAACACAAAATGAGTAAATTGAAACTAGAATGCATATGGGCCAACAATATCATAGTCTACACCATGTCATCCTACCATTGGAATATGAGTGTTTTGCAGGATTTCATTTTTAATCCTGAATTGAGAGCATAGGCAACGTTAGCAAATTCAATTCCCTCTAACCCAACTTAGAACATATGATAGAGTTTAACAGTAAAAGTCGAAATGAATTATCCTAAGTTAAAGCACTCAAATAATTTCCAAAACGACTTTAAATATTTGAATTCAAGCTTCTGTGATCCATATCATAATTTATAAAGAGTTTTTTCGGAAGAAGTCACATTGAAGATTTGAGTCGACGCGTTTCAAACCAGCAAGTGTGGTTCATCTTCAGGACTTTAAATATCTAAAATTCCATTGACATGTGTTACCGGGAATAGTGTGCACTCAGAGCTGCTATTCCCACTAAGACTGGTAGCTATCTTAGAAGCAAATAAGTAAAGTCTACTTTCGCTTTCCTTTATGAAAATAGATAAGAGTGGAACAAAGGACACCAACCTTAGTTTTGCGCTTGGTTCCTTACTTGACTCCTCTCCTTCCTGATAGATCTTTGTTGCTTCTTCTTCGTCTGCCCAACTTCAAAGAGCACCTGTGGAATCAAAGCAGCATACTACTATCTAAGAACAGAGATCTATATTCATAAATAACACAGGACCAGATATGTGTTAAGCATACAAATGCATATAAAATCAAACATACATGAATATGGAGGAAAACATGAATAGCTTTATTGAGATCAAGAATAGCAAGAGAATTACAACCATATGTTCTGACCCAGCATCATCCTCCAGCAAAAAAGCCCTTCTTCACCTCAAGTAAAGCTTAGATCACCCAACACTATGAAGTTACACCAGAAAACCAACAGCACTTCTCTACAAGATACAACATTCCAGCCTCCGGATCTCTGTGATGAGGGATCCATATATAGATGATTGTAGGGGGGGTGAGTGATCTTCTGGGGTCTTGATTAGTGTCCTCTCTCTGATAGTTCTTGATTCCACTTGGAGACTGATGATCTCTTATTCATCCCTGGTCGAAAACAGAGAAGCAAGTGTCGGAGGGGAAGCTTCTGGAAGATTCCATGATCTTCTACCTCGCAAATTGTCCCTGCCATTTGTCCATTCCCGACCATCGCACCCTACAGAGGGGCCATTCAGTATGCATCGCACCATTTACACTAGGAAGGTGATATGCATCGCACCCTCTGCACTAGGTATTTAGTATGGTCTAGTTTTGACCATTTCTGAGCAGTTTTTAGTGGAGAACTTCTGGGAGATGATGTAATCAGCTGAACTTGTTTCTTTAGGCAGTGAAGCAACAGTTTTAGGGACTTAGGAGCCCTTAGTTTATGGACATTTATGATTTGGGTTGCAGTGCCCAAAAATGTCTATAACAGTTGCCCCCTAAAGCATGAGGTCGCTAATCTTTTGATGTCGGGTGAAATGCTTTACCATGATGATCCAAAGTTTTTTCGAGCTGGGAGGCGACGTGTAATAAGATACAATACAATACATTATCTTCATAACATTTTTCATGATCTAGTTGAGGCAGACATTCCCATGCTCAGCTTTATAAATTCATTTTCATGTACATCTTACAAACAATCGTCTGTGTGGCAGACTGATGATTTGGACTCATCATCCTTTGATTTGGATGATCATCTGTTTGGCAATGATGTACATTTGATGTCTTTATATTCCTAAATATATTGTAACCCAAATGGATGAAACTAGATCTGGGGTCTTCAAAACTCATTCAATCTTCACTCGGAGTACAAGTTGATCCATGTGAAAAATGTTCTGGAGTCAAACATGGAAAGACATCGCCTGATTACCAGCCAATGATGTAAGTTGTTAACAGGCGCGAGAGGAATCACCAATAATGACAATGACCCTCAAGGTACTACAGTACAATTTGCGTGGCGTGAAAAAGGATTTGGCGTTGAACCCCACGCAAAATATCTCGGTCGAAGGCCATTAATGTAAACTTGTCTTCGAACGTGAGAAACTTGCCATTGAGGCATGCAAGCTTCAAAGTACTAAAAGGGTTGTTCCTAGGTCAACTTCTTGGATAATGAGCCGATGTCGACAAGAAGTGACCCCTCGTAGGAGGGGCTTAATGAATCCCACATCTACGACTTGGAACGAAGCAAATTATTTTGGAGGTGAAAATGATCTGATGATACAGTGTTCAGGGTGGCGGTCATGAAGGAATGGAGCATGAATGTATTGCAGTGGGTGAGACACAGGTGAATTCTCTGAATGACTTCTCTTGAACATATCAGCGACACTGATGATGGATTGGTAGCGTAAACCCCAAATATGGATGGTGTGATGGACCAATGGTGATATGACCAGTGAATGGAACAACCCAACCTGGCTCGGATGTGGAGAGAAAGTGTCATGCTCAAGAACGACTTGCTACCAATAAAGTTTTTCAAGTTTTCTTCCCAATTTTCCCCAGTCATTGCTGACCAGTACCTCTTTATTTTTGTCAAGATTGAGGAGGATAACATATGATTGTTCTATAATCCGCCCTTCGGGCGAACCCGTCACTATGTTTCAACGAGCCTAGCAACAATGAAACTCGTTCTTGTCCATTTGGACGAGTTTGTCACTATTCGGTTTTAACAAGTTCAACGACAAAGATAACTCGATCCTTTTCAATTTTAGAGAGTCTGAAAGGGACGGAAAGGAAACTCCAAAGATTATTTTTCATCATATAATCCCTTAAGTCCGAAAAAAGCGTAAAATAATACGAAAGGGATGAATTTTCGATAGTTTTAATGAGCCGAACAAGACAAGCACTCGATCTTTTTGTGTAATAATCCCTCAGGTCCAAAAAGATTAAAATCTAGAGGAGGGATAGCACTTCTTATGACTTTAATGAGCCGGAGAGGCTAATCGCTCGACAATCTTTTCATATTTTACGAGTCAGTTGAAA
Organism: Pinus taeda; assembly: GCA_000404065.3. Lineage (NCBI taxonomy): Eukaryota > Viridiplantae > Streptophyta > Pinopsida > Pinales > Pinaceae > Pinus > Pinus taeda. The sequence continues at coordinate 183,397 of APFE030130370.1, forward strand.
AGAGATTAAAGGAGACTCGTCTTTCGAGGAACGAGTGATGGTTTTGGGTAGCAGCTGATTCCGGGTAAGGTTTGGAATTTTCCAATCACAACAGTGTCACAAGGATGGCTAATAGAATCACTCTTCGCAAATGTTCCTCGAAAGGGTAAACAATCAAATGGAGGAGAATGATCGGCTAAAAAACAGAGTGGAGGTGATGATGAGAACACGAACAAGGCTCAAAAGCTGAAGACAAGGCATTCACAATGGTTATTTACCAGTTCATTTTTTAATGAGCTTGAACTCTGGGGGAAACATTTGCTCATTTTCTTATGTTTATTTTTTCACGAGCTTGAATTCCACGTTAAAACTGCTCGTGGCGGGTTTATTTTTAAACAAGATTGAACCTTGCGGTAACACTGCTCACCAGTCATATAATAAGGATGTCTCATCTAAGATGCCATTTTTTATGGGGCTTGCGCCTTTTCTAAGATTTTCCCTGGATCCTTTCTTTATGCAAGCTAGGAAATGACCAACCTTATGAGTTTAAAGGGTTAGAGGACCTACAATTTTAAAAAATAAATGGTCGCTCTTTGCTTGCATGCAGAAAGGTTTGCATGCCCCCAGGTATAGCGAAAAATTTCCAGATTACCACGAAAGTTCCATCTGCATAGCGAACAAAATGCTTCCTTGGCGATGTCTACTGAAATAGACAAAGGTGAGTGGCGCAGTCGCATCCACTCACATAACTTCGACGAAGGTATCTTATTCCAGTCTAATCCCATTTTCCTGTAAGGACAGGTTCGTCAAACTAGTCATATATCCTCTGCGGAAACCTACTCTATACCCAAGGTTTTTCCTGCCGAAATAGACCAGGGTGCATGCCCCCTGGGTTTCTGTCACATCCTCCTGAATCACTCGCACTCATTAGGTGGATGGAATGGATATCGATGAGACATTCCTTGGGTGAAAAGACCATTTAGGGATGGCATTTGACTATTTGCTATGTGTGAACCGGGGAATGACAGTTGGTTTACGAGCTTGACCATTCTGCCTTCGTGCGGAAAACACATTACTCTAAAGAGTGAGGAGACAACGACTCCCATGCAATAAATATAGTCGCATCCAAGGAGTAGATTATAATCCAGGGGTCCTTGAACTACCATCACGTTCATGTGAACGATTTTACTTCTCAAAGTAATGGGCACATTTAGAAGGATCCCTAACATTTGACTGGTTCCTTTGTCAAAGCCCGTTAGATTTCTCATTTCAAGCAAAAGCGATGGCAAACCAAGTGCTTTCCAAGCAGTTGAGGAAACAATACTCACAAAAGCCCCTTCATCTATGATGGTACTAGCCATGACCATTCTATAAGCTTGTACAATGATTCAGAATGGTACACTAGCCGGTGAACGGGGCCTGCCTAGTACATACCAGTCGAAGGAAACAACTAGGCTGCTTGGAGGTGGGACTGAATAGACGGCCGGATATGACTCTGATGAACTTCCTTCCTGCGATAAAGGAACGGGTAGACTTCCCCCAAGTTTATCAGAGTCTATGTTTACGAAAAGAATTTGAACCGTGTCGTTCTCTTTCTCTTCAGTGACGGTATCATTCAAAGATGAACACTCTGAAGGCAAGACCGGGTCAACTACCGCTTCGACCTTTTGAATTTCGTCTAGTATGGATTCAGAGGGTTCATTTTCAATGATAGACGCTTCGGCCGACCATAATGGCAAGCCAATCGGATTTTCAACCAGTGGTGGACTTGGCAAGAGTTTTTTATATCCAGGAGGGAGCCGTAGCGGTGAAGCAAGACGGTTATCCAAAACTCTTTTAGCTTTCTCAAGGAAGGGACAACCGTGGACGACGTGATTGCCTTCACACAGTTTACAAGGAAATCTAGGATTCCTTTTCTATCTAGATACTTCACTTTCACTGGTTGATGGTGTGCTTTCAACATGACCATCAGAGGTTGATGACACCGGATTGTGCGAATGAGGAGACCAGTCCCTTAAGATCCGAGGGATGCAGGGAAAATCTCGGTGATAGTGGTCTCCATTGCAAATGACACATGGAGATTTAGGTTTAAACAATGCGGTGTGAGGATTTTCGCTAGACGACGCCTAGTTGCCCCCTTTCGATTTTGGTTCCTTCTTCTTATTTTCTTTTTTCTCTTTCTACTTCTTCTTCTTCTCAGTTGCTTGATCCTTAGCTTTACCAGCTTTATCAAGCGAAGACGAAGGAGGAGAGGGAGAAAGAGACAAAGTAGAAGGCTGGGAGGCAACTCTAGTATCATCTAGTTGCTGACTTTACTGTTAAGGAATTATGGTATTCTGAACGACAGAGGTAGAGAAGAGCCATACAGGCAAACCAATCATCAACCCTGGAAGTGACAATGTGGCCATATGGGGTGCACCAACATCTCCCCAAGAGGAGAAGGGACTAGGATTCCCTCCAAGGGGAAATCCTTGGTTGGTAGACTCCATTTTTCTCAACCTAAAGACCAACGAGGGAATTTGTGATGTTATTTCGATTAAAATAAATTTTAGATGCTTTGACACAACTCGTTTTTTCAATTTTAAAGAGTCGAGAAAAAATAAAAGATGACTCTAGTCGCCTTCGATTTTTAATGAGCCTGAAGTGACAATTGCTCAGATGGACCTTTTCTTTTAAGGAGTCTCAAAAGGAGAAAAATAGACTACTCTGGAAATATAGGCAGAGGGGATTACCAAACCAATCGCAAAACTGCAGAATACTTTTTATGGTACGGAAGTCAATCTTCCCGAATGCTGCCTTCAGTGCATTGCGATCGATAGGGCGGCAGACACGGCTTCCTAAGGATAAAGGACGCAGCCTATTGTGGTCTCCCAATATATAATCGATGGTACGTGGGAGCACAAGTCCGTACTGGCACTTGCCGTCTCAGAGTGGAGGAATCACCCAACCAATAATGAAAACAACAGTTACCAGGTTTTATGACTCTAGATGTTGTGTGTTAGGTTCCAAAGTGTTGTTAGATTCATTAAATTTATTTTAAGTTGATATTGTTTAAAAATTTGCCTTTCAGGTTCACCGCGTGATGTGTATACAATTCCTAAAATGCAGTCTAAGATGATAAACAACTGTTTAATCTTCTTTCGGCAATGAAAGTCCTAGCTACTAAGGAAAGAAAGTTGAGAGTCTTTCAACAAAGAGCACAAAGAACACACTAAATGCACTGTCCTAAATCAAACCAAGCAATCTAAATGCAAATGCACATGCATGTATTTGTTTTCAGCCTTCTTAATGTATGAATGACGATAAGAAATCTAAGTGCAAATTTGAATTATTTTCAAAGCGACAATACTCAACAAATTTCTTTTCAAAATGAAGTGAAGGTAAGGGAGACACTTTGTGATTTCTAAATGAAAATTGTTTTTTGACATTTTAAAAACTACTAATTCAAATGCACTAATAAATATATAATCCACTATCAAGAACAATGGGATTCTCTTCTAAAACTGAAAATGACACTTACAACACTTTCAGATTAAGAAACGACAGTTCGAATATGCTACTTCTTTGCAAAAGAGAACTAAAAATGGCGCACAATGCATAAAAGCACTTGGAGTTCTCTGCATAATAGAGGTGGAATGATGCAAGAGAAGGGGGTTTTCACAAAGATACACTAACCACAAACAACAAAACTCCTGAATAGAACTAAAAATAGTGAAGGAAAAACCAAAGTCTAAAGGTAAAGTTAACCTTCCCTGACCATTGCACCTGTCACACAGGGAATTCAGTATGCAGCGCACCTACTGCACATGGGAAGTGTGATGCATACAAACTGCCTTAAAGGCAAGTTGCGATGGTACTAGTGTGAGACTTTTAACTAGATTTGGCTCACAATTTGCAATTCAGTTCAGAGATTTATTCCGAGTAAATGATGTTCAGTAAATGTAAATCACAGGGGTTGATCTAAGGAGGTTACTAGAGCCACCACTTAGGGCAATTAGAACGTTTGCAGATCGATTGTTTAATTCATAAACAAAACTCGGAGATACACACTGATCTACTTTGCATTTGAATAACAAATGCAGTTCGAAGGCTAGCTGGCTTGACTTCAGGGTCCGTCTATAATTTTATAAAATAAACAAATATAAACTCAGAAATAATCTATTCTCTCCCCAGTGGAGTCGCCATTTTGTTAACGGGAATAGTGTCCACTCGGAGCTACTATTCCCACTAAGACTAGTAGCTATCTTAGAAACAAACAAGTAAAGTGTACTTTCACTTTCCTTTATGAAAATAGATAAGAGTGGAACAAAGGAGACCAACCTTAGTCTTGCACTTGGTTTCCTTGCTTGATTCCTCTCCTTCCTGATAGATCTTTGTCGCTTCTTATTCGTCTCCCCAGCTTCAAAGAGAACCTATGGAATCAAAGTAGCATACTACTATCGAAGAAGAGAGATCTATATTCATAAATTACACAGGGCCAGATATGTGTTAACCATACAAATGCAAATATAATCAAACATACAAGAATATGGAAGAAAACTTGAATAGCTTTATTAAGATCAAGAATAGCAAGAGGATTACAACCATATGTTCTGACGCAACATCATCCTCCAACAAGAAGGCCTTTCTTCACCTCAAATAAAGCTTAGATCACCCAACACTATGAAGTTACACCAGAAATCCAACAACACTTCTCTACAAGATCCAAGATTCCAGCCTCCAACCTCTGGATCTTTGGGATGAGAGATCCATATATAGATTTTTGCAAAGGTGTGAGTCAGCTCTGGGTTTTTTATTAGTGTCCTCTCTCTAATAGTTCTTGGTTCCACTTGGAGATTTCAATGATCTCTTACTCATCCTTGAGCCAATTCTGAGAGGCAAGTGTCATATGAGAAGTTTCTAGAAGATTCCTTGATCATCCACTTAGCAAACTGTCTCCGCCACTTGTTTATTCTCGTCCATCCCACCCTGTAGAAGGACTTTTCAGTATGCATTGCACCTCCCGTGTGTATTAGGTGAGATGCATCGCACCCTCTGCACTGAGCATTCAGTATGGTCCAGTTTTGATGATTTCTGAGAAGGTTTTAGTGGAGAACTTCTGGGAGATGATGTAATCAGGTGACCTTGTTCCTTTAGGTAGTGAAGCAACACTTTTAGGGACTTAGGAGTCCTCAGTTTATGGACATTTATGATTGGGGTTGCAGTGCCCAAAAATGTCTATAACAACATGGTGAGAGATTACTATTCCTAAAAACAAAAACTTAGATTTCTTTGTAAGATAACACTCTGGTTTGAGCATATAGGAGAAAATTTGATCAAATTTGGAGTTTCATGGAATGCATCTTAAAACCCCACACAAATGGGAACTTTAATATACATGAATAAATAAGGTATCCAGTTTCACAATTTTTTTCAAAATAAGATGAAAGCCCAAATCATAGACTTTAACATGAAAGTCGTGGAAGCAATTTTAACATGTCAAGGCAAAAATGTAAACGTTGAAAATTTTGGTTATTTGAATGTTATGCAAATAAATGGAAACCAGTTCAATTAAGTTAAAACAAATGACACCGATTTCAATCAAACAAATCGGATTTAGTGCAATCTAAACAAATGAAGGAATATCTCAAAATTTACCTCTCTTATTGTGAAACACATTGGGCATGAATCCTTTAGAGTACTAAGGTTGGAACTATCTCTAAAAATATCTAATTCCAATTTTACCTCTTTCTTATGAGAGAATTTCAAATTTTAAAATGAAACAAAATCCACAAGTTAAGAGATTAGACATAGATTTCAATTAACCTTCTTTGACTTGTCAACAATATAGCTTCATATCATATCATCTTTGTTCATCGTAAATAATCCAATTTATATTCAATTTTTGTCTTTATTCATCAAATAGATATTTCATTGCACCAAGGACGAAATACATGTCATATGATGGATGTGTTGAATATTTTCTACCCTAGTTCACTTGAAGAATTTTAGGAATTAGGATTCAAATTTGTTAATTTTTATTCGTACCAACTTGGATAAGCTGAGAATTGGACGTCAAGTGCCTCACTGTATTCCCATCAAGTGCCAAAATTATACCTAGCTTCACAATGCAATTGCATATTCAAATTGTAAAAAAACAAGTTGACAATTAAGGTTTTCCATATTATAAAATGTCGTTAGATTTTGCCTATGAAGATGATATTAGATGAAAGTTTTGCATATTGTAAAATGTATTCAAATTTTGGCCGTGATGATGATATCAGATGTTATCATCTATACAAAAGAGGAATTCCTTTGATGAAACTCAGAACTTTTGTTTGGATGAATTTTGCAAGTCGCTTGGTTTAATAGGTGAAAATCAATATTTATTTTCCTTTTTGGTGTTCACGCTTGTAAATAGAAAGAGTGTAAATAAGTGGAAAGTAAAAGTTTGGCAATATTTGGCCGCCTTGAAATATGGTAAAAGGTGAACTCAAATTTTGTACATTATTTTCAGTTTTGGGCCTTGTAAATGGACAAACAATAAAGAGATGAGATGGAAAGAAGATTATTTGGAATATTTAGCTGTCTTTGAAAATGTTGAAAAGTTTTTTATTCAGTCTTTGTAAGATAGGTTGAATAAGCTCCATAATGTATTTTATATGTACAACTGACATGTAGCAGAAAATCTTTACATACTATAGTGAAAACATCAAAGAAACTCATCACCCCTTTAAATAGAACTTTCAAAGCCCCTTAAACATAAGCTATAAAATTAGTTAGAAATCTATGTGAGAATATAATTGTCTCTGAGGTTACATTATCTATTAACATTGTGTTGTTTGCAAAATACATTGCCACAATTGCAAGTACATGAAAGAGTCAATGGAAAAGGGCCATATCAATACCAAAGAACAATGCCAATAATGTTGGATGAGAGTAGGAATCGCGCTGTCATACACAACACCATACTGATGCAACCAATATAAGAGACTCCTGGAAGATAATCATGAAAACAAGGAAATTGGCTGCTAACAAATCTTGAAGCAACGCCATGCCAACTATAAAAATTGAACATGCTTCCCCTAAGAATGTAATGTAGCTACAATCATACACTCTACCTACTTAAGCATCACATGTGGCTACTGCAATGAGCCTCCTTACTAAGTTCAAGAGACTACTCCTCATGGAACATGACTCCAACTGACTTTGGACATGATCTACAATGAAGTACAAGACAACATAACTCTTCATGGAACAAGTACATAATAGTGACAAATACATAGGACTACCATATAAATCCTTTATCGCCTATCACCAACCATAATGCTATGGACCCAAGTTTACATCATGCACCCAATAAGGTGGGGCTACATCATAATACATGACTTGGACTCCGTTGACCCATACATAGTAAATGAAAATACACACTAGATACCATGGTCAGTCAATGAGCAATGTGCTGAAAAAATGAAACAATGATAGTACATGGTTTTTACATCTACACACAATGGTACTCTCATCAATACATGCCCAATACATAAATTAATATCAGATATATGGCTTCCATGAGCTATGACATAAGCTCTCCATATGTAGTAGCAAAACAGAGGAAGTAGCATTATCATGTGCTAGTACATGGCCAGTCAAATCTTTGGCCATCACCATCCCATCAATGAGCATCCTGCAACAAGATCATAACATCCACTAACAACCATCATCATGCTCCACATGTGTATCGACAATAAAATAATGGTAGTAGGAAAATGACAGTATATCATAGAGGAAGTAGAAAAGGTATCCTCATGGACATGAGGCTCATGAACCATCAACATAAGCTTTGAACAAAAAAAGAACAAGAAAATAGAAGCATATGAACCAATACAAGTAATATATCCAAACATAAAGATATGGCCAATATGCAATGCATTCGAGCAACAAAAGCTAATCTATGAAATAGAAACATTAACTCATTATCTCATCCATCCAACACTATATGAGAAACAATATATATATCATCACCTCTCAACCATGTAAACACATTCTATAGGCATCAACATATTCTCTCAATGCAACAGTAACACATGACTCGTCCATCTAACACATATTAGAAACATGCATGGTTCATCCAGAGATAAAAACATAAGCAATAATATGGATAATCTAGATAAAATATCTCCAACACATCATCTTATCTCCATAGAAACAAACATATGCATGACAACACATGAATATGATCTAGCAAAATGATCATCATCAAAATACCAACTATGTCATGCAAACCATACTATCTCATCCAACATGCAATATGTGGTAGCAACAACAAAAATATTCCTGGAACAGAATTCCAACATATTCCAAAACCATTTGGAGGCACAAATGCTCCCCCTGAATGTGGTATCCCTCATCACACCTAAACAATGCATGGCTTCCGTAATAGCATCAACATAAACCAAACCATATAACTGCTCCAACTAAAACAAACTGGAAGAAAAATAGATCATACATAAAAATAGAGTTCATCTCATGTACTCCCCTATACAAATGCATCCCTTAAAATGCAATTTTTTAATCTCATACTCTTTCCCATATGGCTACATAATTAAGAATGTGCATGCAACTCATAATGCAACATATTCTCCCTTGAGACCATGCAAGCCTCAATTTTTGGTGGGATACCCTTGCCGCTCATTTCTCCTCCAAATTTTCATTTGTTGATGCATCATCTTCTTATAAAGTTAGTTTTCACATTCTCCTCTCTCTGTTTGGCTCTCCTAAAATACATGGACAACTTGCAATCCTTGGCCTTATGACCAATATTATCACATACAAAACATCTAACGTGTCCAAGGAAATAAGGAATAGGTTGATATATTCTGATGAACTAGTTTTTATTCATTGCATGTGCCCTGTAGTCAATAACCCTATGACCAGAATCATTGCATGAGAAACAATAACCATAAAAAGGACTATTATACATGATAGATGGAGATCTCCTTTGCATGTATGCTTGATGTGACTTCTCCTTTGGTTAACTCTTATGTTGAGAGGATTTGATCTCTACATTTGTACAAATTTCTACTCTGTGTTCACAAATTCCGTAATTATAACACTTCCCAATTCTATTCTTCTTCTTGGACCTCCTTCTCTTATTTTGTTGCTTCTTGCATGGCACAAGGATTTCATTAACTTTGTTGCAACTAGGTGCTCGAATAATTTTTAATTTTCTTGTAGAATCTTGAGCACTAGTTTTGAGCCTCTCCAATTGTTCCTTCAAAATTTGGCATTCATCCTCCAACTCATTGAACTTCTTCCTCATTTCGATCTCAAACTTCATTCCTTCTTGTAGCTAAAATTTTAGATTTGAAATTTCTTCTTTGAATGCATACTCCTTTTCATCAAATATTTGTAGCATTGATGATTGTTTTCTGTCATGATTCTTTGATTCTCAACTTCTAGTGCCTTGACCTTGGATTGCTAATCACTTTTGCAAATGGTGCTTGATCTATCACTGCAATGACTAGTTTCATCATCTTCTTGTGATGAGGATTTGTTAGTTGTTGCAATAAAAGTACAATCCTTTGCATTTTTTTCCATTTATGAGAAATGCAATTTTCTTCCAAGATACAAATTCTGAAACCTATCCAACATCTCTTTGGCAGTCTCAAAATATCTCACATTCATGCTGTCAAATTTTGAAACACTATTCAAAATAATATTTTTAGCTAAATCATTAGATTTATCTTTAACACTATATTCAACTGATAGAAAAATATATTTATCAATGGATAAAAAATACGAATCCAAATTTACTTTCCAATTTGCAAATTTACCTTCATGAAGTAATGAAATACTTTGCTGATCCATTTCAAAAGTTTTGCAAAAAATATGCCAAAATATCCAAATCTACTCTCCACTGATCAAGCTACAACTGAGAGCCCCACTCTGATACCAATTGTTGGAAAACTAGATCACTACTAAGAAGGGGGAAGGGAGGGGGGGTGAATAAGTAGTGTGAGCACTTATACAATTTTTCTGCAACTATTTAATCTTTTAATCCATGCACAAACTTAGTAAAAACATAAACCTCTCAGTTTTGAACCTCTACCACTTGTTCCATCATCTTCTCTATCACTTGATGAACTTCCAAGCCTCTCCAACAGGCCTAAAAATAATGAAATAGCAAGAAAAAGTCAGTGACGTGCTAGACCTATTCTTCCAACCATAGAACCATGACCAACATCTCCAGCTCCTCAAGCAACAACCTCAACATCTATGACACCTGCAACAACATGTCCATCTCTCGCAACAACAAGTTCAACACCTATAGTAGCATCATCAAGGCATCCAAGTGTATCCCACATTGGTAGAAGAACCTCCAACACAAAAAACCACAACTACACACATGTAGCAACAACTCTAATGCTTCCTTCACATGTAGGAGCATATGCAATGCCTATAGTAACACTCCAATCACCTGCAAAAGCTACCATCAACACAACATGAGTAACTCTCCAACCTCCTACAACAACAACATCTCCTACCAACACATCATGCCAACCTCTATCCAATCACACATGTGGAATCAATATCTACTCATCCTTAACAACATTAGGTCTAGTCACAAGGTATGTTGACATCAATACCAACTAACAAGACCATCTACCAATCATCATCACCTAGCACTCATCACACATGCATATGACCAACAGCATCTTGAACCTCTTGGAATCAATGCAAACACTGCAATGCCAACAATTCCCATCTGCATACTGTAAATTGAATAACTTGGTGGTTCATTCCAATGTGCATATTGTAAATTGAGCTGTGTACAATAGGAGATGTTTATTTTTTTATTGAGGAAAGATGTGTATGGTAATTTTTCTGTTGATAATGTTTTTGTGTAGATGTTATGTAAATTGAATTTTCTACAATAAAATGCACATTCTCAATTCTTTTGATGATTATCTTTTGAAGTTACATTAAAAACATAGTACCACATATCAGGGAGGTGAATATAAACAAGTTACTTTAAGAACATGTTATCAGGTATCAAATCATAAGGTAAGAATTTGAATGGAAAAAACCTAAATGAAGGCTTACCCAACTCCTTATATGACACAAACACCAGAGGAGGAAGGGGCATGTTTTTTTCTGCATGAATTATATGTTATAAATCCTTGAGGTTGTTCAAAATTTGACTAAAAGAAAAGATTTGGGTTATTATCACAAAACTCCTGCAAATTAATTTTTTAACCTAGCCTTGAGAAAGAAACGATCCATTTTGGTACAATATATTACAACTAACTTAAAGTTTGACAAAGGTATAATCCATTTTAGTAAAATACATTTTATAGCTAAGGTTTAGTTTCTGCAAAGTCCTCTTTTATTTGAAATGACCAATTTTGGCATATCAAAGACCTAACCACATGATTACCTCTTTGGTGTGATCATCGTAGGGATGATAACTGTATGCACAAAAGAAATTTAGTTATCAGGAAGCTTTTACATACACAACTATTCTCTTGCCAGAAAATGGCCTTATGTTTTATAATTTCCCAATTCCTTCGATCCATTTTTAGTGAAAATGTTAACCCAACCAATCAACTGTAAACGTGAAGAAAAAACTCCAATCTATTTATGATCTAACAAAAAAAATACCCTAGTCTAGGTTGAGTATTGGGATTGATTATTTGATCATTTAGATTTGATGGTGACATCACTTGAACGATAATCTCCTTTGGAGCAGTCGCAAATGGACCTAATGGTCTAAAATATCTTCATAATTTTCAAATAAAAATAACAACATATACCTCAATGTAAATGAAATAAGTGACTTTAAAAACATATTACTACATATCAGACAATTGAATATAAACAAATTTTAAAAACATGCCAATACATATCAAGTCATGAGATACGAAGTTGAATTGAAAAAATCAAAACACAGGCCTACCCAATTCCTCGTATAGGAAAAAAACCTATTGGAGGAAGAGGTAGGTCACTTTTATGCATGAATTACATGAATTCTAACTATCAAATGGATGAGGTTGTTTAAAAACTCACTAAAAGAAAGAATTTTGGGTTATTCTCGTATAACTTTAGAAAATAAGTCTTTATGGAGAATGTTGTGAATATGATCAATGTTATACATATACCACTAACTTGAAACATATGTGTCCTCTAGAAACTGGTCTCACTCGAGCATGGACTTTGTGAGGCTTTTTGATGCCACTAAAGATGACACTTACTATTTTGGTTATAGGTTCAAGGGAAATCGAAATTATTTAGCTACACAAGCATATCTTCAGAGTTACCAGTTTTGTATAGAAGAAATATTTAAGGATAAGTTGCAAAGGTCCTTTCAGAGACTAAGTGAGGAATCCTTTAAATAAATCTTGAATCAGGCTGCTAGAAATGTAAAGAGTGAAGCAAAGGACATTATGGAAAATTACAACTAGAAATATGTTGCAAGAAAACTACTACCAACATACAAAGCTTCAATAATAAATTCCATGACAAATTTGTAAGCTAAAACAAATAAATTATGTAATTTGAAAGGCCATATTTTCTTAGATGATAAATAATTATGGTCATACTCTATTTAATGGACTAAAAATGAAATATTTATGTATCAAACACACACCTTTTACCATACACTTAATTCTAGTGCTTCAACAACTGGAGTTTTTGACTTTTATTCCGAAAAGAATGATTGGATGATGTTGTACCCACAGAGGATGAAAAGTGAAAAATGTAATAAATAACATATCTTTCATTGCTTAGAAGGTAGTTTATATACAAATCTTAATATGGTGAACATAGAAAATCCTTTCTTGGCATTCTCATTACAAAGATTCTCATTCTCATTCTAACGACAAATATTCAAGTTCCACCCCCAATGTCCAACCCAATTCAAATAACATTATTCTTTATTCTCAAGACCTCGTCAGTGGAGTAATCAATTTCATATCCATGCCTATCTAAGCACCTAGTTTTCTCTCAACCCTAAAAATAAAAGCAGACTTTGTAGTCTTCGAAGACATTTAGGTATTTCCTTTGGATGAGGAATGCGTAGTTCTTGTAAGAATATGCAGTCCAGACAACACTGGAGTCATGCAACGTTTTCCACATGCTCTCAAGGCAAGGAATTGGATTTGAATAGTTTAAAGATGTTGCTAGATAACAACGCCAATGAGAAAGATGCTCACAACGTCTGATGAAGAGCCTTTGTGCTAGAACTTCATCCTCTATGAAATGGTGGCCTATCATTGTACCCAATTGTGACTGACAATATTGGTCTTCAATTTGGTGGTAGACATTATTTGATTCGTCTAACCCCAACGTGCTATGATGGCACATGTGGCATTGGAGGGAGTTCTTTTCAAAGAGGAACACCTTACGACGTAAATATAATTGTAAAATGTGCAACCCTAGACATCCCATTAATTTATTTTTTGAACTTTATATTGACATATATTTGTGAATGATGTCATGATATTGATTGCATAGGCTTATTACATATTTCATAAAAGGTAAATATCAAAATTACTTCAAGTGACCATCAACCTTGTAATTTTTTTTTGTTGATAATCAAAAATATTCATTCATATATAATAATAATATATAATAATAATAATAATAAATTAGTTATTGTTTCTTCTAAACATTCATTACATACAATGTTATTAGAATATGTCTCAAATATATCATGGGACCCTATCACTTCAATAATGATAGGTTGGGTGGATGAATAGATGCTCAACATGTAGACAAGGTGACAAATTTACAACTTATTATAAAAATAAGAACTCATCTTCTGTTTTTTAATTAAATAAAAGCATGAGTCCCATATTATTGCATTGGTGACTTATACAGTTTGAATAGAGGCCTTACTAATGACAAGTTAAGATCTTTGTCATCACTCCCTTTCTATGTTGACAAATGTGAACTAAACTTATTCAAGAAGGAAAAATAAGAAGCAATAAAAGGTTTGTATTATTTAAAATGAGTCTTAACTATTTTATATTTCCAAAATTAATTATAAATATGAATGGAGAGAAAATGTTTAATAAAAAATTATGGAAAATTTTGTTTAAATGAAGATAATTAAATTAACTTTTACATTTTTTATTATGTAAATTTATATACCATTGATAATTATGCTTTATGAATAATGTTTCTAAAAATATACGTTTAGTTTAATTTTTTACACAAATTCTTTTTAGCTTACAGTTCAAGATGAAATCTCATAGCGATTTACTTCTTTCAAGATGATTTTTCCATTCATAGCTATTAAATTTGCTGAAATATTTCAATATAAAATTCATATTCCACATATATCACAACAATGAATTAAATTATGAATTTAAGTTTTGTTTAATTACATTAAATCATAGTTACCAAATTCGAATTTGAATACGAATTCGATTCACTAAGGAAAAAAATTGATTACCTAAAATATAATACTGAAAAAATTCAGAAATATAGATCTTCCAAAATTAAATTATTTTTAAAATGAAAAAAATAAATCTATATTTACAATATATTTAAAAAAAATCACTTAGTCAAATCCTAAATTTTTTATATAACACTTAAAAATGAAAAATAACAATATTATTAATTAATAACTAAAACAACCTAAATGTCTGTTAGTAGATTTTTCAAAAAGTTGTTTACAGTGTAGATAGAAGCACACCAAAACTTTAATTCATGGTTGCTATTTCCTTACTATGGGAAAGAAGAGAAGTATGAAATTCAAATAGAAAAAAAAAAAAGGGAGTATGATTTATCCCAAAGGAATTTTATTCAACAAAAGTTATAACTTTACTATTTTTCTACATATTGTTTTATTAGATTTTTGTTTTTTTACCCACTTATAATATTTTAAATATGCAATTATATTCTAATATTTTTTAAAAATAGAAATTTTCTATTATTAATTATTTAGTATTTAATTTTTTATAACAAAAAATCTTTACCCAAATTAGATGTACCTTGCATTTTTTGATATCTAATTTGTTATGTTTTTAATGGTTTTTGTTTAAATAACATAGGAAAATATTCTATTTAACAATTTTAATTTTTTATTAACAAATTTTAGATTGGTAAGTACATTTTTTTTTTTTAAATTGGAAATTTATGTTTTTAATGTTTTTTTTTTTTGTTATGGTCCATTAAGTACCCCTCAACAGAGGAAGGTAGCCCGAAGATTTTGAAACCCAAGACTTCGGGTTCGGTGAGACTTCATTCCACGGACCATTGACACTTAGTCTCCCCAGTGTTGTATTGTTTTGTAATGTTTTGATAATATAAGAAATTTCTATTTAAAAATTAATTTATATTAAGAATTTTTTTTATAAAATTAAATAACATAGAAATTAAGGAATTTAGACTTCTGTGATCCATAACATTATTTAGAGAATCTTCAGCGAAATCACATCATCAATCTTTTGTCGACGCGTAACCAACTAGTGTGGTTCATCGTCAGGACAAGTTGAAGAACCGATCCAGCTTAGCTGGTTAAATAGTATGTGCAGAGATTCCAACATCTAGAATGATAACGACTAATTTCAACAAATGACCCAGAAATATAATAATTATTCATGTTATATTTTTATTTATGATTATTCCTAGAAAATAGATAAATAAGGTAAATATACGTTAGTGAATCGTTAATATTTATAACTAAATATAATTATT
>APFE030130370.1:204462-231721 GCA_000404065.3 Pinus taeda
AAAATTCATAATTTAAAGCATTAATTAACTCACCAATATTATCGATGTTCTCTTTGTCAAGTTCTTCGACATCTCTTATTTTCTCATCATTTTCATGTAAATCCACCTCTTCCAACTATCTATTTTTACTTCCACTTCTCCTTTACGCTCTCTATTTTGTAACCTCAAATATTCTTGAAGCTCTTAATTTGGTACCTCCACATCTTCTTTAGGATCTCTATTTGTTACCTCCACATTTATTTCAGTCTTTGTATTTTCCCTTAGTTCCCTCCTCTTCGCTTGTAGTTTCTCACTTTTTTCCTTTAAATCAGTTCTAATGCAATCACAAATTCCATGCAATCAAAAATATAATTCCAAAATTGTCATGTACCTAAATAATACTTACCCATAAATGGGTGAAATAAAATTTTTGATTGTTAATTTCACGCATAGCAAAAGGTGAAATAAGTCAATACTTTTACTGGTACAACTCACCCCTATACATGTACATAATATTAATTAAATTGAACCCCATTCAATAATCTATCGACCATTGAATTCCTTGAACCCATTCGGTGATCGATCAATTGTTATGTAATTGACATTATAAACAAGGGGTGATAATGTGTTAATTAATCCTTCGTGAATACATAGTCTAACGTTCTAACGATCATGTATGACCCTTGCAATTGAATGCGGCATAGGGATCAACGCTGCCATCGTTTCCACGCAGCCATCGGACACCTAGCAATAAAGTTGTAACCCTTCCTTGCCGGAGAAGGCGACAGCTGGGTCGTCTCTGGATTATTCCATCCGTCTGGACTTACGGTCTCTGGGTTACAGTGAATGACATTAATGTTGCAGGCAGTTGTGATCTCCTCGGGATCATTGACAAGATCCACGGCAGAGGTTCATCATCCTTAATCGAACGGTTGGAGATTGCGGGCCAGCTATCAGAGGTTTTAGGGTTTTATGTTATATGCGTTTTAGTTCATTATTTCTGTGGTTATTTTCCGTTCGACTGTGGCCGCCTGCCTTCCTATCTTGTAGTCGGCTTCGATGTGAAACCCTGGTTATTGATGCGCCCAGGCACGGCGAATACCTGTGGCATCTCGCTCCGGCACAACTTAAACAGGTATCATTTGTTTTCTTTGCATCATTAAACTTTAACAGGTATTTTTTTTTTTTTTTTCCTTGCACCATTATTAGGTAAGGGTTTACCACAGGGTTTTGTGGTCTGTGCTTATTACTATTCTCATTACTATGGCTACTCTGTTGTCAGGGATTCGATGGATTTTCCGCCACCTTCGTTTCGGCTCCGCGCGCAGTATCAACAGGTGAGTCCACGGAACCTGCTTTAGGGTTTAATGTATGACTGCTATTAGATGTATAATGACTCTTCCCCTTTCCTGTCAGGTAATTTCACTACTTCCTGATGGGAAGATGTTTTCCTGTGATCTATATCTGTCTCAGGCGACCCCATAACTTGGAGCTAGGGTTCTGGTCTCGAAAGTCCTTATGGCCAGCGGTATTTCCGCGCCTGGACGGAACTCAGAGGTTTCTGATGTTAAATATAGTATTTCAGTGTTGTTTTCCGGAAGGACATTCTGAGTTCCCTACCGTAAGGATATTGTTATTTGCCATCCTATTTTAACTGGCTCGATCGGCCACGCCGTGCACATTTAGTTTGTACATACTATTTTGTCACTGTTAAATGTATAGACAATTATATTTTGACATTCAGTATATAATATGACATTCAAATTTATTCGGTTCTGGAATGTGCTATTTTTTCAGTTTAATGATGTGATTCCGAGCATTCGGCAAGGTCTATAAATCTGTGATATTTATTTTCTGGGATTTATGTTGTTAATACCCGCTATGGTATAGCTGTGTGCTTCAATAGGCACAATTGTTATTTCGTTATTTGCTGTTATTTTATGTACAGAGTATTAGGATGTGACCCTTGGATGGTCTTGACGCCGGAATTCACGGTGTGCCTGAACCATCCTGATTTCCATGGGTCTCGTTTGATAGAACAACTATAATTTTTCCTTTTTGTATATAGAAAAAGTATAACTCTGATATACGAATTACTCGTCACTTCAGGTAGTTGATTTAATCGGATTTGAATTACCTCCATCTTTTCCTGAAATCATTTCAAGATTTATATTATTTGCGAATCTGTATTTTATTATTGTTATCCTGCATAGTCTTAACCCTCATGAGGGTTGGATGGTTTACGGGTTGCTTTACTTATTACAGTTGACACCAATGTTCTGTCTTTTCTTGAGAACAGATAATTATGGTTAGTCGTTCCACCGATATCTCGATTGGTTGGTTAATGTGTGCGGTCAATACACGTGTTATTTTGCTGTCCCCTGGGATTATATAAATGTTCACATAATTTACAGTATTGCCTGCGCGTATTGTTCCGATTTCCTGCTTGTCATTGTATCGTCGTACTGCTGTTATATGCATATTAATCATAAGATATATATCATATCATTTCGTAAAGATATATAATGATAAATCCGTTTTCTTGATTCTCTGTTTTTGCTGAGAATCGACCGAGTTAGTACAGCACTCCCACTCGGTTACTGTTTAGTGATTTTTAATGAATTTTAATGTATTTATAATTTCGTTCCCACGTTCTAGCATTAAATACTTGTTTTCTTTTAACAGGCTGAAATTATCTTTCTATTCATTCTATATTCTGATTTACAGATTGATTAATGTTTCTATAGCAAGAATGAATCTTAGACTATAACAATTAACTGTACTTACCTGTACTGCTATTGTCACAATCTCTCGTCCCTCTCCAGCATGGAGGAACTTACTTTGTCGCTTGTTCTCCTCCCAACCATGAGATTTAGCCCACGAGACTGAATCTCCCCCCAAGCTCTTTGCCAGACCACTGTCTTCAGCAAAAATATTACACAACTTGTGCCTGTGCTATCTGGTCCTTACCAGACTTAGCACCTTTTCCTTTCTTTTCTTTTCGCCTTCTTTTCCCCGTTTGTTCCTTAACAACCCGGGTCTTTTCCTTTTCCTTTTCTAAGGAAATAGGAAAACAGTTAGGGTTTTTCCCTGTAAGCAGTTTCGCGTTCTTTTCCCCGTTTGTTCCTTAACAACCCGGGTCTTTTCCTTTTCCTTTTCTAAGGAAATAGGAAAACAGTTAGGGTTTTTCCCTGTTAGCAACTACTTATTAACTGGCAAGAAAAGAGGATAACTTCCTCATAGAAAGTATTATGTGTAATCACTCAATTTGTATTCTCATTTTGAATTAATAATATTCAAATCATTTTTTCACAACAAAAATAATAATCTCTGTTCCATATTTACTTACAATGGTAAAACAGAAGATTTATTCCCGTAAATTATCCGGTCATTACATCTCCTCCCCCTGAGATTGGACACCGTCTCGGTGTCTTCCAGCCATGAACAGAGTTGGATAAGTTTTCCTCATTAGTTCTTCATCCTCCCAAGTGGCCTCCTCAGGTCCATAATCTCGCCATTGTATCTTAACTTGGGTAATAACTCGTTTCCACAGCTGCACTTCTCTCCAGTCGAGGATGTTCAGAGGTTCGACCAGAACC
Source organism: Pinus taeda (assembly GCA_000404065.3). Lineage (NCBI taxonomy): Eukaryota > Viridiplantae > Streptophyta > Pinopsida > Pinales > Pinaceae > Pinus > Pinus taeda. The sequence goes on from APFE030130370.1 coordinate 208,041, forward strand.
TCTCCTTCCGGTTCGACCTGCATTGCACAATTTCTTAAGTTAGTTTTCCTTCAGCATTGAATTAACAGGTTTATTGTAGTAGTAACTCCCACGTGAATATCTTGCCAACGGATTACATGCTTAGGGTCATAGACATATTTCTTTAGAACTGAGACATGGAACACATTGTGGACCCGAAAGTGACTTGGCAAGGCAAGCTGGTAAGCCACCGGTCCAATCCTGGCCAAGACTTGAAAGGGTCCACAGTATCGGGGTGCCAATTTGGCACAGCCACTCCACTGTAAGGTACTCCTTTTAGCTTGAATTCTGATATAAACGTGGTCCCCAACTTGGTATTCCTTGAACCTTGTTTTCCGATCAGCGAAATTTTTCTGTATATCTTGAGCAGCTCTCAGATTAACGCGCACTCTTTTTACCATGTCTTCCATTTCTTTAAGCATCTCAGTCCTAGACTCAATTTATCTTCGGGTCCTCCCCAGCTAGAGGATGTACGGCATTTTTGACCATACATGACTTCAAATGGACTCATCTGGGTAGAGGTATGATACCCATTGTTATACGCAAATTCCACCAGATGTAAATATTCCTCCCACAGCATGGGTTGCTACATAACATAAGCTCTCAACATGTCTTCCACCACTTGGTTCACCCGTTCCATTTGACCATCAGTTTGAGGATGGTATGCTGTGCTGAAATTTAGTTGGGTTCCTAAATCAGCGAATAGTGTCCTCCAAAAGGCTGATGTGAACTTCACATCACGATCGAAAATTATCGGTTTTGGAAGCCCATGTAACTTAAATACATGCTGCATAAAAATATGAGCAATCTGTACAGCTTTGTATGTGGATTACAGGTATAAAATGTGCAAATTTACTTAACTTGTCTACTACCACCATAATAGAATCGTTGTTTCTTTTTGTCTTAGGCAAACTTGTGATAAAATCCATGGAAATGATTTCCCACTTCCATTCTGGGATAGGTAATGGTTGGAGCAATCCTACTGGATGCTGGTGCTCTGCTTTAATCTGCTGGCATTCTAAACATCGTGCCAAGTACTCGGCAATGTTCTTCTTCATTCCTGGCCAGAAGTACTCCTTTCGGATTGTGGTAATCATTTTCTGGTATCCTGGGTGTCCCGCATAATGGCTGATATGGAATTCATCCATAATCAGATTTTTAATTTGGTCTTGGTTTGGTATGTATAATCTTCATTTGAAATATATCATTCCAGCATCATCTACCTCATATTCTTGTTGGTCTGCCGTATTGACGGATTGCTGTATTTGCAGCTTTAGCTGCTGATATTCAATATCTTGATTTGAGGCTTCCTTCACCTTCTCCAAGAAGGGATTCTTCCACCCACTAATGGAAATTTCATATAAATGTTGTACTTTCCGACTTAAAGCATCTGCTACTCGGTTTTCTTTTCCTTGCAGATGTTTAATCTCGAAGTCAAAACCGCTTAAAAAATCTACCCACCGTGCTTGTCTAGCATTTAAGGTGGGCTGGCTGAAATAGATGGTTAAACTATGATGATCGGTAAGCAGCAAGAATTTTCTACCCACCAGATAATGCCGCCACATTTTTAAGGCATGAATGACAACAACCAATTCCAAATCATAAGCAGAGTATTTCTGCTCATGCTCTTTTAACTTTCGAGACTCGTATGCAATCACCTTGCCTTCTTGCATCAGGACTCCACCTACTCCTTCTTTGCTTGCATCCGTACACACTACGTAATCTTTTCCAAGATCGGCTATACTCAAAATAGGTGCTGTAGTGAGTAGGTGTTTTAATCGTTCAAAACTTTCTGGCAGTTTGTGGTCCAATGAAATGCTTTTCCCTTTTTCTGCAATGAGGTAATAGGATATGCCACTCTAGAAAAGCCCTCTACAAACCTCCTATAATAATCAGCCAACCCCATAAAGGATCGAACATCTGCCACATCTTTTGGTACAGGCCACTCCATTATGGCCTTTATCTTTTCCGGGTCTACTGCAATCCCATCCTTAGTAATTACATGACCCAAATATTGGATTTCTTCTTTAAAGAAATCAAACTTACTAAACTTTGCATATAACTGATGTTCTCGAAGTGTCTGTAACACCATTCTAAGATGTTCACGATGTTCTTCCATTGTGCGAGAGTATATTAGTATGTCGTCAATAAATACCAGCACAAATCTATCCAAATAACGATGGAAAATATTGTTCATTAAACACATGAAAGTTGCAGGGGCGTTGGTCAGTCCGAACGGCAACACCACGAATTCATAATGACCATATCTTGTTGTAAAAGTTGTTTTAGTGATATCTTCTTCTTTAATTCGGATCTGGTGGTAACCAGATCGCAGATCGATTTTAGAGAACACCGTTGCACCTTTTACTTGATCAAATAATTCATCGATCCGAGGTAGAGGATATTTATTCTTAATGGTCAACTTATTTAACTGTCGATAATCTATACACATCCAGAGAGTTCCGTCCTTTTTCTTGACAAATAATACTGGGGCTCCCCATGGAGACACACTAGGACGTATATAATCTTTATCTAATAATTCCTGCAACTGCATTTTTAATTCTGTCAGTTCGGGTACACTCATTCTATAGGGTGCCCGTGACACTGGTGCTGCTCCCGGAACCAATTGAATGGTAAAATCTATGTTTCTTCTTGGTGGTAACCCAGAAATTTCTTCTAGAAATACATCTGCGAATTCCTAAATCACAGGGATATTATTCAGAACAGCTGTTTTATCTTTAGAATTTGCATAACCCACCTGAATGGCATAGACCTGGCACCCTTTCCGAATACATTTTACGAGCTGGTTTGCTGTTATTGGTCGAACTTACACAGGTCGTTTAATTCCTTGCATTTCTTTCCTGCTTCCATGCTGATCTCTAAAGTAGATAACTTTAGTTTTACAATCTACTAATGACCAGTGTTTTTCCAGCCAATCCATACCAATTAGAATATCATAGGAGCCCAGGGGAAGTACGTTTAAATCAGCCGTTACTAGCTATCCTGCTATAGTGAAAGAGAAGTCCTTAATTTTAGTTGTCACTCGTCTTTTGCCTCCTGTAGCTAATTGTACCAGCCATGGGTTTTTAAACTTAACAGACTGTAAATTACAAGGTTATACCACCTTTGGGCTTACATAACTTAGTGTAGCCCCAGGGTCAATTAAAACAGAGACAGTAAGGTTTAAAAATGTTACCTTCGAATTCGACCATGGTTGGCTGATACTCCGCCTGACGGTCTTCCAAAGCCGCATTAATCCTGGGTACATTGCGTCCTATCTCGCCAACTGTTGAGGCTTCATGAATTTGAGATAATTTTCAGTCCCTTTTCGCTGTGGATAGTTTTTGATATAATGGGGTCCTCCACAACCCCAGCATTGCACCAGGGGTCTTACTGTACCTTCGATGTCCAATCGTGCATGCTGTTCACTGACTTTAGACTCATTAGTAGGTCTAAATTTGGATGTGGTTCTTGTTGTGGTTCTGCTATTTTGTCCCTTACCATTTCCTTTACTTCCACTGTTACGATTTCCTTTGTTGTATCCTATTGACTTAAAGCTCTTTTTCTCATTCCATTTTCGGCCAGCAGCTTCCCCTTTTTGCTTGCTTTGTTGATAATAGATTCTGGCCTTACAGATTACCTCGTCCATTGATTTTGGATTATCAAATTTAATCCTCTCTCGTATGTAGGGCGGTAAGCTGCTAACAAATCTCTGTACTTTTGCCTTTTCTTCGCTTATGTATGGCACATAGCGGAGTAAGGAAGTAAAACGGGTGATAAATTCGTCCAAAGTCTGCTGCCCCAAACGCAGATAATGGAACTCTCTTGCCTTTTCATCGTAGAAGCGTTCAGTTAAATACCTTTCTTTAAAATATCTTTGAAAGTTATCCCAAGTAATAGTTTGTTCAGTCACTCCTTTTACTATTTTTACTTCTTCCCACCATAAGGTGGCCTTTCCCTGTAGCTGGAAGATAGCCAATCATGCTTTAAGATTGTGGTCATATTCATAAAGCTAGAAATACTTATTCATATTGATTAGCCATGCTTCAGTTGCTTCTTCTTGTTCCCCGTCAAAATGTGGTGGTTTAATTTTGCGAAATTCCCCTTGTAGCTCCACCCTTTGCCTTTTCGAAGTTTGCTGTTCAATTACATTATGGGAACATTCCTCTTGTTCCTTTGATCCTTCAAGGGGTATATGATGGTTCTGTTCTTCAGACATCCTTGGCTGCTCAGTGCTAGGATTAATTGGTGGTTGATTCTGTCGATCAGACAAACTCTTCAGGATCCTTTCTTGTTCCATTGTAAGTCTAGCATTGTCTTCCCGTAGCCTTGCCATCTAATTTTTAAGTTCCTGTACTGTTTCTAGGATGGCTTGATTTGTAACTCTGGCCTCTTCCCCAAGCTGCACCCATAGTTCAACATTATGTTCGGGGCCAGGTGCCCCCTGTCCCATCATAGGTCGTCGAGTTGTGTTAACTGCTCTCCTCATATTGTAACTTCTTAAACTTTCTGATCATGTACTTCATTCAAACAAGGTGAATGGGTAATGATAAAGAAGATCCATAAAATTAAAAAAAAAAAATGTCTCTATGAATTCATCTGTCTTTACCCAGAGGCCTCAGTTCTGTAACTGGGCTCTGATACCACATGTCATGTACCTAAATAATACTTACCCATACATGGGTGAAATAAAATTTTTGATTGTTAATTTCACGCATAGCAAAAGGTGAAATAAGTCAATACTTTTACTGATACAACTCACCCCTATACATGTACATAATATTAATTAAACTGAACCCCATTCAATAATCTATCGACCATTGAATTCCTTGAACCCATTCGGTGATCGATCAATTGTTATGTAATTGACATTATAAACAAGGGGTGATAAGGTGTTAATTAATCCTCCATGAATACATAGTCTAACGTTCTAATGATCATGTATGACCCTTGCAATTGAATGCGGCATAGGGATCAACGCTGCCATCGTTTCCACGTAGCCATCGGACACCTAGCAATAAAGTTGTAACCCTTCCTTGCCGGAGAAGGCGACAGCTGGGTCGTCTCTGGATTATTCCATCCGTCTGGACTTACGGTCTCTAGGTTACAGTGAATGACATTAATGTTGCAGGCAATCGTGATCTCCTCGGGATCATTGACAAGATCCACGGCAGAGGTTCATCATCCTTAATCGAACAGTTGGAGATTGCGGGCCAGCTATCAGAGGTTTTAGGGTTTTATGTTATATGCGTTTTAGTTCATTCTTTCCGCGGTTATTTTCCGTCCTACTGTGGCTGCCTGCCTTCCTCTCTTGTAGTCGGCTTCGATGTGAACCCTAGTTATTGATGCGCCCAGGCACGGCGAATACCTGTGGCATCTCACTCTGGCACAACTTAAACAGGTATCATTTGTTTTCTTTGCATCATTAAAATTTAACAGGTATTTTTTTTTTTTCTTTGCACCATTATTAGATAAGGGTTTACCACAGGGTTTTGTGGTCTGTGCTTATTACTATTCTCATTACTCTGGCTACTTTGTTGTCAGGGATTCGATGGATTTTCCGCCACCTTCGTTTCGGCTCCGCGCGCAGTATCAACAGGTGAGTCCGCGGAACCTACTTTATGGTTTAATGTATGACTGCTATTAGATGTATAATGACTCTTCCCCTTTCCTGCCAGGTAATTTCACTACTTCCTGATGGGAAGATGTTTTCCTGTGATCTATATCTGTCTCAGGCGACCCCATAACTTGGAGCCAGGGTTCTGGTCTCGAAAGTCCTTATGGCCAGCGGTATTTCCGTGCCTGGACGGAACTCAGAGGTTTCTGATGTTAAATATAGTATTTCAGTGTTGTTTTCCGGAAGGACATTCTGAGTTCCCTACCGTAAGGATATTGTTATTTGCCATCCTATTTTAACTGGCCCGACCGGCCACACCGTGCACATTTAGTTTGTACATACTATTTTGTCATTGTTAAATGTATAGACAGTTATATTTTGACATTCAGTATATAATATGACATTCAAATTTATTCGGTTCTGGAATGTGCTATTTTTTCAGTTTAATGATGTGATTCCGAGCATTCGGCAAGGTCTATAAATCTGTGATATTTATTTTCTGGGATTTATGTTGTTAATACCCGCTATGGTATAGCTGTGTGCTTCAATAGGCACAATTGTTATTTCGTTATTTTCTGTTATTTTATGTACAAAGTATCAGGATGTGACCCTTGGATGGTCTCGGTGCCGAAATTCATGGTGTGCCTGAACCGTCCTGATTTCCATGGGTCTCGTTTGATAGAACAACTATAATTTTTCCTTTTTGTATATAGAAAAAGTATAAATCTGATATACGAATTACTCGTCACTTCAGGTAGTTGATTTAATCTGATATGAATTACCTCCATCTTTTCCTGAAATCATTTCAAGATTTATATTATTTGCGAATCCGTATTTTATTATTGTTATCCTGCATAGTCTTAACCCTCACGAGGGTTGGATGGTTTACGGGTTGCTTTACTTATTACAGTTGACACCAATGTTCTGTCTTTTCTTGAGAACAGATAATTATGGTTAGTCGTTCCACCGATATCTCGGTTGGTTGGTTAATGTGTGCGGTCAATACACGTGTTATTTTGCTGTCCCCTGGCATTATATAAATGTTCACATAATTTATTGTACTGCCTGCGCGTATTGTTCCGATTTCCTGCTTGTCATTGTATCGTCGTACTGCTGTTATATGCATATTAATCATAAGATATATATCATATCATTTCGTAAAGATATATAATGATAAATCCATTTTCTTGATTCTCTGTTTTTGCTGAGAATCGACCGAGTTAGTACAACACTCCCACTCGGTTACTGTTTAGTGATTTTTAATGAATTTTAATGTATTTATAATTTCATTCCCGCGCATTAAATACTTGTTTTCTTTTAATAGGCTGAAATTATCTTTCCGTTCATTCTATATTCTGATTTACAGATTGATTAATGTTTCTATAGCAAGAATGAATCTTAGACTATAACAATTAACTGTACTTACCTGTACTGCTATTGTCACAATCTCTCGTCCCTCTCCAGCATGGAGGAACTTACTTTGTCGCTTGTTCTCCCCCCAACCATGAGATTTAGTCCACCAGAATGAATCTCCCCCCAAGCTCTTTGCCAGACCACTGTCTTCAGCAAAAATATTACACAACTTGTGCCTGTGCTATCTGGTCCTTACCAGACTTAGCACCTTTTTCCTTTCTTTTCTTTTCGCCTTCTTTTCCCCATTTGTTCCTTAACAACCCAGGTCTTTTCCTTTTCCTTTTCTAAGGAAATAGGAAAACAGTTAGGGTTTTTCCCTGTTAGCAACTGCTTATTAACTGGCAAGAAAACATGATAACTTCCTCATAGAAAGTATTATGTGTAATCACTCAATTTGTATTCTCATTTTGAATTAATAATATTCAAATCATTTTTTCACAACAAAAATAATAATCTGTGTTCCATATTTACTTACAATGGTAAAACAGAAGGTTTATTCCCGTAAATTATCCAGTTATTACAAAAACAATACAAGTTAGTATTACAAATGATTCAAAACAAATTCAAATATCTCAAAGCAAAATTATAATATATCCTATGGAAATTGCAAAATCTATTTTTCCTCATATCCCTCATAAGAAAATGGTGATTTATAATCTAATTTAAAATAAATTTTAAGTATATTTTCTTTTTTAAAAAAAGAATTCCAAATATGTTTTTCCTTAAGAAAAAATAAATATTTATTTTCCATAGCAAAAGATAACAATATCCATTTTTCATAGAAAACAATAAAATAAGACCCTTTTCTCTCTCCCTTCCCCCTATCCCAAATTAAAATGAGTCTCTCCTCTCACACACCACATATATATATAATCTCTTCTTTTCTCTTAAAAAAAAAATAATTGTAAATTTAAAAAAAAAAATTTCTAAATAACTTTTTCCATAAGAAACAATTTATATTCCATTTCCATTGAAAAAAAAAAAAAAAAACAAAGTCCCTTTTCTATAGAATTTTTTATTTTTTTCCATAAATTATATATTATATATATATATATATATATAATATATATATATATATATATATATATCTCTTTTTCCCTTATAATCTTAAAACATAAATGTTTTCTTACTTTGCACTCCACGCTTTGCACTTCGCACTTCACAACTTGTTTTTCAGTGAAATATTTCAGTCGTGAATATATATGATTCTTAGTTGAAACTCTTTTACATCGATTAGGTGGAATTAGTTGTTAGATGATTGGTTCAACTGGTAGAGAGATTCTCTGCCAAAAAATCGGCTGAGAGTTTCCAAAAAAACCTAGGCAGTAAACTCTTGCCTGAGAGTTTGGCCAGATGAAAGATTCTCCACCAAAATGCTTGGCCAAAAGTGTGTGGAATTTTTTGACCGAGATTTTGTCAAGCTCTAAACCCACGATCGAGAGTTTTGGTGGAAAAAGCTTCTATGCTCATCACAAATGCACTTAACACAAATCAAAACTACACAATACGCTCATCACAAAGTGTTTTATTTCTCTGCTAATTTTTTGTTTAAACTCTCAAGCAAAAGTTTTTCTTAGTCGAAAGTTCTCGGTCAATGAAAAATTAGGAAAGGTTCTGCCATTTTCAGGAAATTAAATCTTTGCAAAATTTAAGAATTTTCTTAGTCGAAAGTTTTCGGTCAATGAAAAATTAGGAAAGGTTCTCCAATTTTCAGGAAATTAAATGTTTGCAAAATTTAATAATTAGATGACTCCTATGTTAGCGTTGGATTCAACTCAAAATCTAGTTTGGAATGTTATAGGTTTTACCGATTTTCATGAATAATTTGATATTTCTTAATAATGGTTTAAGAAACTTTCATTATAGATTTTGACACTTCTAAAAATTATCTGAAATGAAAAATCAATAACTTCAAATTCAAAACACCAAATCATTTGAAAATTTATCTGGTGCTCCTTTTTTTGTTCTCTTCAAAATGGTATTTATTTTCAACTTACTTATTATGATCACATTAAAATGAAAACGGATGCATCACTAAATTTGTTGAAAAATAACCACTTTTTTTGTCTTTCCCTATTTTATCAAATAATAAAACATAGTGATTCAAACTGAAAATTCCCCAAAACTATTCCCAAAATAAATTACCATCTCAACAAACCATGGTGGGTGTTAACTCACTCATGGAATTTCAAGTATATACATTAAAAAAAAATGAAATTTCTATTTCTATAAGTTTATAATTAAAAAAAAAACTGAGTGTAAAGAAAAAGAATTTCTTTACTAATATTACTTTTGTTACACCAGATTTTTTTTTCAAAATATGAATCCACTAGTTTAAATTGAAGAAACATAAAAATTCACAATTTTTTATATCAAAAACAAGCTAAACGGGTTCCCCAACCTCAAATTTTCACCCAATCACTAAATCTTATCAACGAGTAGAGTGGCTTGGTGAATTCCTTTTAGGAGGAAAACATGTTGACAATATGATAATGAATTCGATTTAGTTAATGACATGGTGACACCTCATCAACAAAGTGGAATTAGGTAAGCAAAGGGAGCAACAACATAGGGTACCTAGTTTTATGCTTCAAAGGTTAGGATGCAAGTGGATTAAAGAAAAGGAAAATGGAGAGGAGGGAAAAGATTCTTAAGGAACATGATTCCTTAACATGTGGAAAATAAATGGAAGAGAATTAAATGTGACTTATCCATGTTAGAAAGAATAAAGTGATAAGAGGGTAAATTCCATTATCGAGTATCCAATAAAAGAACAACTTTAAAAAAATGTAGTTTTCCTATTTATAAGGATTCCAGGGTCTGGTTTAACATTGAAGGAATATTTGGATTACTATTATGGGTTATTTCTATTATAATTCCTTATTCTTGGGCTTTCGTGCTTGTAATGGTAATCTATATATATCATCATGCACATTTGGTTGTTGAGTCATGATTGTCGCACTTAGATTCCACTATAGCCATGTATATGGTTTGTATGGAAATCAATGGAATGGCACCCCCATTTAAAATATTGTTTAAATGTGTCCATTTTCATGGATGATATTTATTTCTGGTTAGATATGTATTAGCTTATGAATTCACTTACTCGGCTTGATATGTTGCATAAATAAGAAATCATGATAGGGTCACTTTGAATGCTAGGTAAATGCTACATAAGTGCATATAAAAGTATTCATTTTCTCAATATATACATGAGTATACTTTTAAACCAATTTGGGTAGGGAAAATTAGAGAACATATAATAATTTATTTCAGTATTACTATAATTTTTTGTGATAATGTAATGAATTTTTCATAGGGATTATTAAAAAATATAAATAGATTAACCATAAGGGTTAAACATTTTGTATTACAATGGAATGATATGTTGGTGTTGGATTGCAACAACTTTGCTAGAAACTTATGTAACAAACCTCGTGTTTTCCCCTATTTTTGTAATGTGATTGAAATGATAGCATGGGCACAGGGGCCACAAAAGGCTAATACAATATGTTGTAGACACTTAAGTTTAATTTATGTGATGGCCGAATGAAGGAATGGATAACATTATGGAGCCCACTATTCGAGGAAGCTTACTTGATTGCTTGAAAGGCGACAAAACAAACTTGGCACACTAGTATTGAAGTTAATTAGTCATCTGTTGGAAAACTTGAGCAAGTTACCAACTAATGAAAAAGTTATGAAATGTGATTGGGGTGATAGGGTAGTGGACAGTGCCCAACCCCCCTCACACATAAAGGATACAAAGACATCAGAGACATTATGAAGAGGATAAGATCACACAATTGAAGAGAATGAGCTCTATCTATAGGTTTGGGATCATTTTTTATGTTGGAATTTTCATCGATGTGGTATTTCATTAATGTAGCAATGTTTTTGGTCATTAGAGTGCATGGAAGTCATTGGGATTTGGCAGTGGAAATAAAAGTGATGTCTGAGCTACTATGCAAATCCATGTGCAAGAGTTAAACCTCTTTGAATTTGGTTGTAAGCTTTGTGAAATTTGTGAGGCCATTGTCCTATGTTTTCTGAGCGTGTGTCATTAGTGGGAGGTGCAGTGGATGACTAAATCATTGTGTTTCTTTCCTTATAGTTGATAAACCACCTGGAAAAGGCATTCTGGATCAATGTAGGGCTGGATGTATAGATGATAAACTACATGGATAGGTTATTCTGGGTCACTATGGTGGTTGATGAGTAACTAATAATACACCTAGAAAATGGAAATTAGGACCTTGTGGTGCTTGTTATTAAAGGATAGATGATAAACCATCTGGATAATGGATTCCAACTGTTGAGACTAATCAATACCCCAACTAAATATTGGGTGAATCCATATGAATTAAATCAAAGGAAAGATTGAGTAATTATCGTGCTTACTCCTGAGAATAACTTACTAAATTCCCTAGTTCTTGTTGTAGGTACAACTGATAAACCACCTTGGTGCTTGCTATTAGAGAGTAGTTGATAAACAACCTAGACATTGGGGTCCTTATTCTAAGTGTTTAACCAATCCATTGTTGTGAATTCCTTGAGAAAGCATTCTTGAGACATTAGATTTGGCTAAGGGGTGGTATAGTGTAGCCAGGATACAGTTGTGTGGAGAGTGGAAGTCCCTCTAGTTTCCAATCAGTTTGAGACATGAAAATACGTATATTACACATGTATTCTAAATTATTAACTATGATGTTTAATGTTATACTTTTGACTAGTATGATATCTTGTGTGTTTGTGAATATAAAATAATGTATGGACTTTGTTGTTCAATGTTATGTTTATGATTGACATGAAGTAATATGGTAGCCCAATGATTTAGGGTATCAGTAATGCCTAATAGATGGACTACAATCCCCCTATATAGTTATGAAAATATGTGTATTGATGCTTAGTTAACTGAATATCATAAGCCTTTGAACAAGTCTAATAAATTTAAAGTTGTAGAATGGAAGTGACGAAGGATTATTAGAGGATTCATCAAATTGATTAAGCTAATGCATTTCTTTATAAAAATCCATCTAATGGTATGTGTGTGATTAGTTAATAGTCCCCTTTTAATTAACTTGTTAATCAATGTGTTAATTATTGTTATTCAATGCTTAACATATGTTTTAAACCTATTGTCCCAGGAATGTAATACAAGAGGAAATCTAGTAAAAGGAAAGGGATCCCTGAGAGTATGATACCAGGGTGTATGGTACTGGGAAAAGAGGCTCGTGGATTGTGAAGCAGGCATGGCCCAGTAAGTTGTGAGTGGAGCTTGTTATAAACCTCCCCTGCCCCCGTGGCTTGACGACTGCAAAACAGGCACAATTTGATAAGTTGTGAGTGAAGCCTAGTATAAATTAGTGGAGCCCAACCCAGTATGGTCTAGTGATGCCTGACTAGGTATGGACTAGTAGAACTTCCCATAACATGGCACAATAATTTTTTTTAAAAAATGGCTCAAAATTTTTATAACAATGAATGGTAATTTACCACGAGCCCAGTGACACTCAATCAAAATCATTGAACCATATTTAAATCCTTAATTAACCAATTTATGTGCTAATTAATCATATTGGGATAGGATTAACAAAACTTAGTCAAACTAGGATACCTAAGCACTGGGTTGGTATGACATGGCAAGAACACATAGATGATATGTGGTAGAGGAAGTTGATGTTACAACCACAGGTGATGACATGTGGTAGGTATATTTTGCACTTTTTATGGTCCAAGTGAACATTTGGCAAGTGACACATGATTGTTTAGTGGCAGAACTCATGGAAAAACATGACATGTGGCAAGTGCCATAGTAGGGAAAGTGGCCTATGTTGATTGGTCCATAGTGACATGATGTGGCAAGTATGAATATATTGGTATTTACACCAAGAGATTGTTTTGTGAAGTCCTAATGTTAAAATTTTCTCATTTTTTTTGGATTCCAAAGGAAAAGGTCACATCAAGATATGATTCAAAGTTAATGGGTGCAGTGGAAAGCACTTGCAAAAACTTGAACCAGAATAAGTCAAATGGCATCATGACAAACAAGGTCAGAAAGCAGTAAGGGTTAGGCACTTAGAGCTAGGCCATACCAAGCTATGGCATACCAGGTCAATACAACACATGGAGAGAAGCGTAAACCCTGGTACTTGGAAAGGATTAATATTGTGGTTTCTACCATCAATGACATGAATCATAGCATAATCAATGAGGGAGTTGAAAGGGCTAGATATTTAGTGCTTTCGAATGGTAGTAGATCAAGACAATAGCAGTCCCACACCCTGACATAGCATCAGGGCACTAGAGATGTTACATATTCGTATCAGAGCTAAGGATCAGCAACAGAATTGAAGGGGATCACACACATAGATTAGAATTTAATTTCATATGGATGAGTAAATTAAATTGTTACATGGACATTGATTTAAATATATAGGTGATCAGATTGTTAACTAAGATGAAATTCTTAACTGACATGGGCTTTGGTTGCAGGAACAATTTCATGTCAACATGCTTGGTGTAGGCATGCCAAGGCTATAATTAATATGTTTATGCTTAATTGGAAACATATTTATTTTTAGAGAAAAGCGTAGATATCCAATTTCCATCTAAAAGTATGATCATGTGATATTAATGAATAAAAAATATAAAAATACCTTATACTTAATATTTATAAAGTTTGTTGATGAAGATCCATATTTACATTTAGTTGCTTAACTCAATTTTCCCTATTTACATTTAGTTCTTAAAATTAATTATTTAACTGTAATCCTACTTGCTAACATCTCCTCAAATCAAAAGGAAAAGTCTTAATTATGTCTTGCAAACTTAATCCAGAGCAATCAACATGACTTAGCCTTCGACACATACAAATGACTTTGTGTTGTCTTAGAGATTATGGCATCATTTTACTACAGACTCTCCTTTAATAACAAAACATAGGGGTTTAGCCTGTGATACATTCTAACAACTTGGTGTTGTTTTAAAGCTTCTAGCATTGTTTCAACTACAAATTTCCCTTTAATAATAAAACAAAGTGGTTTAAATGTAAAAGTAGTGGTTTCTCTCATTTTTTGACATATCACCTTCCTAACATTTCACTTGTGACTTTAATTTTCTTTGGTCAACTCTTATTTTCACACATTTCTTTTTTATTTTTAAATATTGGGAAAATTGATCATAGCCTAGTTTCAAAATTAAGAGTGGGAATAGTCATGAGTGACTACTATCCCCGAATACAGATTGGCTCATCACTGTTATTCAAGGAAAATGATGTTGTTGTCATTAGCCAGTTGGTGGTTTGTAAGGAGACAAACTTTCACTAGGCCTTTGTGTCTTAGGCCAATAACCTGTTTGCTTATGTTCAAGGAAGATGAGTTGCTAGCCAAGAAAAAATAGTTTTAGGGCATATTAAGGAACACTTTTAATAACTTGATGATAATTTGTTTGTATTTTTTATTGTTAAATTTATTATAAATAAAAGGTTTATTTTTTTTGTTATTTCAAATGAATTTTAAATATATAAATTTATTTAGAAAATTAAAAAAACTTAAAAATATTTGAATTGTATAAATTACCTAACATAAATTTTAATTTTATCAAATTCCTATAAACTAAAAAATGTTTAAAAAGAAATCCAAAGCAAAATTAAACTAAAACATTTATTTGATTACATTTTTACACCCATATGCATCCCTATTTAAATTTCTAGATGTGGGTTTGAATATTTTTTAATTTTTTTAAAGTGGATGGACATGATTAAATGTGGATTAATCATTCTTCATCTAATAAGGGTATGGAACACCCACATTTAATAAATGCATTTATTCTTGTATGTTTTTGTAACCACCACCCTCCCACATCTACCCAAGTAATCAGCCAACCAATGTAAACATATGGCGAGAGAGGCCATTATGAAGGGATTCAACCTCCTTGGTGACCTTAAGGAAATCGAATCGGCAGAACACATCAGCCATATCTTCCAGATTAGCGATAAACCCACAGGATACACTCAGCCACTCAAACATCCTTCCCATGGGTCCCACTAATATTTTATACCTCTTGGCCTCTGAATGCTCTCATGTTATAGTCATGCTAGCATCCAAGGACCTCTAGACACTCTCACATGTCTACAAGACAGCATCCAGGGACTTTTCCCAACAGACTTGTGCTAGTGCTCACAGGATTCAAAGAAATTTTCTAGCCCATAATTCTAGCTACTGCCTAGAACTTGTTGTAACATCCATAATCCATCAAAGGGATGATGACAAGGCTAATAAACCAAAAATAAACCTTAGGACTAGGCCTGACCATCCCCAACTAGGAATGACATTCCATCAAACACTTGGCATCAATACAATCTACAGATCCTGGATATAAGACAGAACATGACTGACTGAAAAGTCTTATGAGACATGACAAGAAGGATAACCACCTTCTCCCTTGAATTTTTATAGCATCAACTAGGTCTTGCATCCATCATTTTAACAAGTATAAGTAAATACATGAAAGAACCATAACATGAACTAGTCATTTGGCCATGCTTATAACCAACATTAAACCATGAAAATAATAGAGATATAACAACCATTAAATCCACACATAAAAAATTACAAATGAAAGAGAACTTATATTTCATTAATCATAGGCAAATTTGACCAAGTAGAGGACTTCCACGTACCACCCAACTATAGACATGGCTAGCCCAAATATTTCCAGTCACCCCCATGCCATACTCCAATCATGAATGTGTGTGATCTCATTGATAAACCAATCCAAAAACAACCAAGGGAATCCACAAGTTAAACCACCTCCACCCTCACCAAACCGCGATCCCACAAAAACTGATGCTCTGATCACAAAACCGAACTTAGCTTGGAATGCAATCTAGAACCCTTCACTATTCTTGAGGAATTTTCTATCTCCTTGTCTCTCAAGCTTTACCTCAATTCAATCAAGGATCACTAGGCCCTAAAACAAGACCAGACTCTCAAGCTTTATCATAATCCAAACTTGGATCACTGGGCCCTGAACAGAGACTCCTCCCTCAGGCTTTCTTGTGTATCCCACCAAAACCGATCAAGGGATTCCTCGGACTTTGGGAATGAACTTTGAGATCAACAACTCCCCAAAATATGAAATCCATATAGAAAATCGAAAGCTCAAAATCGAGATAAACATCCAAGCACACCATGGCATCCAGAAAAGGAAAGGCTAGGTTGAAAATCACTATCATAACGAGCAAAACCATGCCACCGATAGTAAGAGAACCATACCCCAACATGAAAATCCATGCATATCAAACCCATATAGGACATCACACATGAAATATGTCACCTTCAAGGATTCCTCTTGATGTTGCTTGATCCGGCTCTTCCCTCCTTGATCCTTGTTTTCGATAATTTCCTTGTCCTTCCTTTACTTTCTTTTACTTTCCTTGCTCAAAAGAAAAATTTTAGCAAAAACTTGAGCTGAGAGCTTGCCACTGATCCTGAAAAGCCTTTTTATCAATGAGGCCTCTATTTTTTACATTTTCCATTATTTTCCTTCAATTTCCTCCTCACATGCAACATGTGACCTTTCACCTTACTTTTCTCCTAAGTTCCTTTATTTTCATAAATAAATGTGCCTAAAATGCCTTTTTTCCTTTTAATGCCTTTGCATTAGAATTTTCCATTTTCGTTAGCAACAAACACATCCAGTGATGCCCACTAGGATACATTTACCCAACATTCAACTTGGAATACGTGTCCCTTGACTGTGGTCTTATTTTGCCTTTGTTAACTTTTATTACATGGAATTTTCACCAGGGCTCTTACAAAACTCTGCCCCTTGGGAAACACTATCATTGGTGTTAAACCACACCAAGACCTCAACAAAACCATTGGAAAAAAAATGTACTGGCCATGGAGCTTTATAAATTAGCTCATTGCAGTATTTACAATGAAAGACTTGCTCAAGTGAAAAACATCATGACAACATGACCATATAACAACCATACCACTTACTGGAGCTTTATAACATAGATTATTAGGTGTTTACAATAATGAAATATCAACAAGGGAATCCAGAGGCTCACACCTCCACCCTCAAAGCAATACTAGGATTGACCTCCATCCTAGGAAGTCCATAATCCTTTATCACAGTCAAAGCTGCATCCAATTTTTAGTGCTATAGTCCTACACCATTTGTCCCCTCAATCAACAATTACAAGCTCATTGTTCTAGGGCACACTCCCAATGTGCATTTAATTCTAACTAGAAATTCTCATGACCGAAACAAATATATCATCGGCCTTCCCTTCTCTACTACAAAGTCCCTATAGAAATCGAGTCACCCCCTTCCATGCAATCACTTACCTTCCAAGTTCCCCGACAATCTCTATCTCAAGTGATCCATCCTTTTTACAAGGCTTCCTCACATTGGGAAGTCAAACAATCAAGGCATATGCCTACCTCAAAACATCATACCAGTAATAGCATGCTCATGGAAATCAATGAATGCTATTGGGTACCAGTGTCCCCCAATGGCCCTGCTCCTAAAGTGCTTTACCAACATACTGTTGCGTGTCCCGATTTATTGCACTAATACTACTAATTCCTGCAGTCAATTTCAACCACCCAACTCGGAATTTCGATGCCTCCTATACCAAGCACATACCTTCCATTAGATTTAGAATAAATTGAAATAAATTCACATCACACCTCATTGGTGGCCCGTTAATAAGGTATATTGCAAATTTTGTTCGCTTCCAGTGAAAACAAGTGAAATTAACATCTTTGACCAAGTCATCATGTATAAACATGTAACATCATGTTAGCTCAAAGCAAAGCCATCATAGATTAAAATCATGAATCACATGACATCATCATAAACCATAATCATAAATCACATGTAACCATCACAACTCAAAATCATAAATCACATGCCTAGTAAAACTGAAATAAGATACTGATACTTATTGCTTAGTCAATCCTTATATTCTAATTTTGTCCTTATTTTGTACGCACTCCATATCAGTTGCCACACTCGAAAAATGGGCAGTGACTTCTCAACCATGTACACATACACATAGTGTGTAACACAGAGATACAAACACACATGGCATACAACACCATGAAATACATGCATGTACACCTGACATAAAAAACATACACCTACCCCCAGTGTATAACACAACACAATACATGCACGTACACTTGACATACAAAACATACACCTACCCCCAGTGTTCAAAACAACGCAATACATACAGCCACATCCGGTGTACACCACCACACAATACATATGCCTACATCTAGTGTACAATACCACACAATACATATACGTACACAAAGTAAAACACAACGAATACACATGTCACGATACATTGACTACACAATGCACATACATAGTACTGCATTTTGTCAACACAACATGTATGATATGCACATAGTACCACACGTAAGCCAGTACCATATGCACCACATGTACATCACACTACCTACACAATGTGTGAACAAAATCACATTTACATGGCACCACTTGCACAACGTGTACATAATGCTACATGTACATTACAACACTTGTACAATGTGTACACAATACCACATGTACACAGTACCACATGCACGACATGTATACGACACCATATGTACACATCATCACATGCACACAACACCACATGTAGGGAAAGTTTTATGGGCTAATATTTGCAAGTGGGCTGATTTTTCATGCTTTTTCCAAAACAAAAAGATTCGTTAATTTCCCTTTTTTCTAAATTTTATTCGCCCAAATTTTATAGTATAATTTTTTTTTTACCTTAAAAATCGCCTAAATTTTATACAAAGCATATATAAATGTATTAGAAATTTGAATAGTTTTACAAAAACATTCCCAAACATTTTACAAATTTCATATTATATACTAGTGAGATTCAACAAGGTTTCTAAACTTCAAAATAAATTTCCATCCTTAAAATTTTCCCTAGCCACATGTAACATGTACATGACACTACATGCTTATAACACCACTTTTATAATCATGCATAGAACACCGTATGTACATAGCACCATATGTAAAATATGCACACAATACCATATGTACATATCACTACATATACAACATGTACATACCATCCTATGTACACAACACTACATATCCAACATGTACATAACACCATCTATACTCAACATTGCATATGCAACATTCACACAACGCTATCTGTACCACCTTGTACATAATCCTTGCATAAACAACATGAGCACACATTATTATATACAACACCACATGTGCACAAAATCACAGATGTAAGATGTACAACATATACAACATATGTGCAACAATAATACCGTACATCCAAAACCACACTATGTTTACCAGGCAACCTTGCTTCCAGTGTCTTACGCATGCTTGTCCCAACATGATGTAGAGCACATTGTTTACATTCTGCTGATGTATCCTTCTTACCTGTCATAACATAGACATAATATAATAAAATAATATAAACTCATAACCACATGATACTAACCTTGTAGGTTTGTTAGGACTACTCTCCCACTTGATTTCTCATAAATCAAGAATCTCTTCATGTCATTCAGTTGTGTAAGCAATCATTCTTCCATAAGAATGATCCGTAAAAATCCTATCAGACAGTGACATAGATACATAGATACATACCTATATAATCATTAACATAAAATAATCATCATCATATAGACAACGACATACATACATACATACATGTATACATATATAAACATTAACCTAGTCATGATCACAACATAATTAATAGATAATATAAGGTATAGGTTAAGAAAACTCCATTTATCTATGCACACCATGCACAACATTAAGAAATATCATTCCCAAGATAGCCAAGGTATCTAACACCTCATATCCCTTTACTTCACCCTTCCCATTAAATTTCTCATGTTTGTCCTCCCACCATACATTTACACTAATGTTCCCAACCAACTTAGTTGAATGTCATACTCTTGCCTTCAACTGCCCTTATACATGCATCGGCTTCATATGAGTCTTACATCACCTGTTGGAATGCATTTGCGTCTCCTCGAACTCCACTAACTTACCTCTTTCCCAACGAATTCCCAAGACTCAAAACTTAAAATTCAAACACAAGAAACAAACAAGAAGAAAACTACGAAAACTAATAACAATACGACACCACAAACAAAGTGGCATGAGCATGCACTAGACATAACAAATTGCAAATCAAGCTCAAGAAAATCACAAAATACAAAAAGCATAAGACTAATCATAGACACCATGAGTCAATCCTCATGGTTCCTAGTGCTTCCAAGGGAAAGCTCAACTTGAGACTCCTTTGAGATTTCATGGAAATCTCCCTTTCCATGCGATCACTTACATCATACAACGATAAACACATAACTGCTAGTGCTTAAATAAACATAAAAATACACCAGTTACCTTGTCTTCTTATGCCAAACACATTGCCTTATGAATAAACATGTCCATGCCATCTCTCAAAGGACTCCAATTCCCTTGATAGATCCACCTATAATTAGAAACTAGTTGATGTACTTGTCAAATACATGTTCATAAATATTTCACACATCTGCATAATGTCATACAAAATCAAGGTGAAGAATGTTTCCTATATTCAAGGAATTCATTGGTTTGGAATTAGGGTTTCTAAACATAGCCAAAGGAATTCTCTTCCAATCCCTTTATTTGACCCTTTTTACCTTGTAGCAATTGAGGCATACTATGTACTATCACTTGACCCAATTGTTACTTATATAAAAACATCAACTATTACCTTGTCATGCTAATACAAAGCATGTTTCGTGCAACTATTTACAAATTTCGACCACATGTTCCAAATATCAAGATATTCATATCTATCAATTTGAAATAAACCTTTACCAAGGTGAAAAATCATGTCATAATCCATAGTCAACTCATAGTCATTAGACATAATGCTACAACTGTCACCTGCTACACTCAGGTACATATCAAATTTCTCAACACATATGTGTTAGTACAATCATCTTAAAACAAGATCATTTGAACACATACTCATATTATGCAATTCATCAAACATTCAACCAACTTGCAAACATACCATGTTAAATAAATCAACTAGACTACATAACAGACACCAAACACTCAAACACCAAATATATGACATAAGAAAACTCATACCTTAATGCATCTTAGGGGAGGCTATCTTGTCTACACAATCAATCCAAATTAGCATGATATAGTGTTATGACATATCAAACAAAACATAAATAAGGTCATGATATCCATAATAGTCATTGGCTAACATGTTCACATCATAAAATCATAAAAGAGTATGATTGATACATAATTATCACATATGCAGAAGCATTATAGATTAGTATGACATAATGTCACATCATAATAACTCATATGTGAATGTCATAACCATAACCATTTGCATAGACCAATCCAACTTAATATGATACATATAACATCAAGGTATTAATGTAATAACCCCAATCATCAACTTTACTAGAATATAACAGCAAAAAATTATATATCATGCTCATCAACAACATATAACCGAATCATCAAGTTATCTAACATAAAATAACACTACCAATGTATACAACCATAGGTCACCAACATTCATGATTATCCAACACATGTGCATATGACTACACTAATCAACTAGCATTTATCATGTATGTACCCATAACATAAATAGAATGAAATGCATACACATAACCATAATGCATATAACAATACTTAACCTACATACCTACATTCCCAACATACAAACCTATATGACGACATGCTCTTGCCTTGAGGTCCAATGCTGCAACTTCACTTTAATAATCTACATCTCCTGCTCTATCTCAACCAACACATTAGCATCATAACATACCAATACCATCATGATGATCTAATTGAATAAAATGACCTCATGCACAACAACATTCACCATGACAATGCATTCCTAACAACATTTAGACCCTAACATTCATAAAAAATGCATAACTGACATGCACTCATGGAAATCACATCCAAAAACAACACCATAAACTTCCACATGGTGATACAACTATCGCAATGACCACCACCATGCATACAAAACAAACACATAATCCAAAAACATATCGAACACATATGCAATTGACATGTATGCATGACAAACACATTCAACCAAGGAGAGTGCAAACATGCTTTGATACCAATTTGTAACCACACTCCTCCCACATCTACCCAAGTAACCGACAAACTGATGTAAACATACAATGAGAGAGATCAATATGAAGGGATTCAGCTTCCTTGGTGACCTTAAGGAAAATGAATCGACATAACACATCAACCATACCTTCCACATCAATAGCAACACCTGTAGGAGAAATCTCAGCCACTCAGACATCCTCCCCATTAGTCCCACTAATCTTTTAAACCTATTGACCTCTAAATACTCTCATGCTATATGCATGCAAGCTTCCAAGGACCTTTGGGCACTCTCACAATCCTACAAGCCAGTGTCTAGAGACTTTTCCCAGTAGACCTGTGCCAGTGTCCGTATAATTCAAGGCACTTTTTTAACCTAGAATTCCAGCCATTGCCTAGAACTTGTTGTAGCTTCTAGAATCCATCAAAGACATGATGGAAAGCCTAATAAACCAAAAATAAACCTTAGGACTAGGCTTTACCATCCCCAACTAGTACTGACATTTCATCTAACACTTTTCATCAATGAAATCTACAGATCTTAGATACAAGAAAAAACATGAATGACTTAAAACTCTTATGAAACATGACAAGAATGGTCACCACCTTCTCCCTTGAAGTGTTATAACAGAAATTAGGTCTTGCATCCCTCACTTTAAAAATGACAACTAAATACATGAAATAACCATGACATGAACTAGTCAATTAGCCATGCTTATAAGTAGCAATTTAAACCATTAAAATTAAAAAGATATAACAACCATAAATCCACATATAAACAAATACAAATGAAAGATAAATTAGCTTTGATTAATCATAGGAAAATCTGACCAAGTTTGGGACTTCCATGTACCACCCAACGCAGACACGGTTGAATCAAATCTTTCTCTCATCTAGTCACCCTTGTCCCATATTCGAATCATGAATGTGATATATCATGGACAAACCAATCCAAAAAAAATGAAGGGAATTCAGAGGTTAAACCACCTCAATCCTCACCAAACCATGATCATACCAAAACTGGTGCTCCAATCAAAAAACCAAACCAAGCTTGGAATGCCATCTAGAACCTAACTCCTCTCCATCCAGTGATGAAATAGATGATCCTTATGTTCGTGCTTGTTTTAAGTGATGTTATCACCAAACCACTATCTACATATTATAACACTGAACTTTCTTCTCAATGCTTCAATTTTCTCCATCCATTTGGACCATTCTCTTGTTCAAATCCCGTTCACCATCCCCTTCTTTCTGATGCATAGTCCCCCCAGTGTTTTAGCCCCAGCCCCATGCACCCCGCCCACCCCCCCCCCCCCCCCTGCGCCCCCAGCGTGTTAGCTTCTGTCCCTTCTACCGAAGCCTCTTCTCTTAACCTGACCTCTTCCCTTACCTCAACCTCTAGATATCTTCTCTGTCCTCATTCTCCCCATGGTACCCTTTCCTAGACCCCTCA
>APFE030130370.1:231833-283062 GCA_000404065.3 Pinus taeda
GACCCCTCATCCCATGTTTCCTTTATTAATATTAAAAATCAAAACCATAATTTAATAACTAATAAATTTTCATTTGGCTTCAACAATAATTTTAGTTATGATAATAATAATTTCTCTTATAAAACTTTAACGAAAAACAATCTTGATAATAATCCTATCCTTAACAATAACAATATAATTAATAATAATAATAATATAACTCTTTGCTTCCTCTTTTTAAAAATGTTTATAATCTCTCAATTAAAAATTTTGATCTCTATGTTTTTAGCCTCCTTTATAAAGGGCTTAATTTTTCCTTTGCCCCTAAAAAGATTCTCATCGATGACATTATTTATAACATCGAATACAGTAGTAGGGACCTTCCTGACAATGTTAAAGAGGTTATTAGGTAATATTGTGTTATCATTCTTAGGAAGGCCAAGCCTTTCAAAGGAAACATTAGAAAAAAAAAATTCTTGCCCTTAAAGCCTTAAGGAATAACCCCGACATTGTCATCCTTAAAGATAGTGATGGTGGGGATGTCGTAACTTTAGATAAATCTCACTATGTTAACAAAAGTAATCACCATATTTCTAATAGTGTAGTTACATAAATCTTAGTAAGAATCCCATTAAGTAAGTACTAAACAAGTAACAAATACCATTAAATTGATTAATTCCCTTAAACCACTCTGTAAGAAGCATATTGAAAGAAATTCCCTTACCCCGAGAATTTATGGCCTTCCTAAGATTCATAAGACTAGTGTCCCCTTGAGACCTATTGTTAACAAAATAGGTGGGCCTAGTTATCTTCTTGATAATTTCTTGGCTCAAAATCTTAAACCTCTTGTTGATTGTACTGATTCCTTTGTTTAGGACTCATCTTCCTTCCTTAAAGAATGGAAATATATCAAGTTGGAGACTAGTGATTTTTTAGTAAGTTTGAACATTGTTTCCCTTTATACCAAAATTCCTATTCAAGAGGCCATTGATGTCATAAATCAAATCACTAACAATGACATTGCCAAATTAGTTGGCCTCTCCCTCACCTCAACTTTCTTCAATTTCCTGTTGAAGGAAATGTAACTAGGTTCAGTCCTCATAAATGTACTTTTGATATTTGTATTTATTTAAAAAAAGAAATATTAATTTTATAATATAGGTCAATGAGTTTCTTTCTCATTCAAGTAGGTCTACCACATGTTAAAGTGCTATATGTGAGTCAAAGAGTTAAAATAATTATTTTGAAGACCTTAAGGGAATGTTACACCATGTATATCTATGTATGAGAGTCAAATAATACACCTACAAGCAAATTCGAGCCTCCTCATAGTAATGACACCATTAATTGAAGCAAATTTAAGTAAAGAAGACTAGTTGGCCTACAAGTCAGCCTAAAGGAGGGACATTCCTCTATATACAGAGTTTTTCCACTCCTCTAACATCCCATTCATCTACCTCTAAAATCAGCAAAGTAAAGGAGCTAAGAAAAGGTGAGCGAAGGATGAAGAAGGAGCCTCCAAGTGCAACGAAGAAAATAGAAGGGAGATCAAAGGTTTTGGGACTGTTCTAGGGCCAATAACAGTCACATGTGCGAAGGAAAAAGAAGGTTGCCTATGTTTATCCCTGAAGAAACATAGAGCCAAGAATATCTCATTTATTGGGCTTGAATCTAGGCCTACAAGGCCTCCTATCCAATTGAAGAAGGAGGGTCCTCAAGTGAAGGAGAGAGGAAACATATCGAATCAAGAAAACCTCCCACACGTGCAAGAATTAGGGTTATAGAACAATCCTACCAAGTTTGCATCTACACCTCAAGGAAGAGCTCATTTGGTTAAGGAGGATGTAGGGATCATCACAAGGGAAGGGACTCATCACAAGTGTCTCTTCTAGAGCAAGTGCAACAAGGTACATCAATAGTTGAAGGAAGAACAAAGTGCTAGAAGAAGGAGGACGAAGTGCCAGGGAATGAAGTGCTGGAAGGATGAATACAAAGTGCTAGGGAAGCCAAGTGCAGAGAGGAGGAAGGAATTGACTTGTGCTTGGAGGATATTCTAGTCAAGGGTCTAGGGTTTTCCATTTATCAATAATAAGCTTCAATAAGAGAAATATTACCGGAGAGTTTTCCTCGCAAAAGAAGAGAGGTTTTGGCCCTAGAAGAGAGCTATTATCTTGTGTTCTTATTCTTATGTTTTGGTAGCTGTGTGATGAACCACACAAACATGTGTTAATAAGAAGAACAAGAATATTAAGATAACAAGACAAATTGTGAAAAGACTTCACAAATTTTAATCAAGTCAACAAGAATCATACTAAACCTAATTGCCCAAGATTCTTCAACATGGTATTGGAGCTAAGGTGACACATCAAGGAAAGGGAATCTCAAGAACACTCATCAAGAAATGACATCTACAAAAGTTTAAGCATCAAATTATCAATAACTTCAAGAACAATAAGGTCTACCATCTACCATTCATCAAGAAAGACTACAAAGAAAAAAAGAAGAGCCTTACACAAAGGCACCTAGAAGAAGAGAAGATCAAAGAAGGACCTACATCAAGCTACAAGTCATCAAGAAAATCTCATCATCAAGCAATCCCACTTGGAGAAAGCAACTTGAATACCATCAATATCTAAAGAAGGAAAGCCATAATAATTCAAGGAGAAATAAAGTCCACTACATCTTAAAAATATATCAAGTAAGTATATGTCCCCTTCTGAATATACATCAATGTATTTTTGTATGGAAGAAGAGGAATGGTTTACTTCTCAAGGAGAATGAACTCATAGAACACATAAAAGGGAATGTTACTACTCCTAATAAGGAACAAACTCAATCCTTATCCAAGTATAATAAGGATGAGACAAGAGCTCAAAGGATTCTAATAGAATCCATCAAAGACTCTCTCATTCCTTATGTCTCCAAACTTTAAACATCAAAAGAAATCTATGATAAGCATAGTTGGAGAAGTGATATCACTATGAAATGAATTGTACAAGATAAAGATATCAAAGGAAGGAATAGCTCCCTACTTCATGAAGGTCTCTGAGATGAGGGATCAATTTCAAGGGCTATGGGAAGTTATGTTTGATATGAACATGACAATTGTAGTACTCAATGCTCTAGCTAAGGATTGGGGAAACTTCACATCAAGCATATATGCAAAGAAGGAACCCACCGAACTAAGTGCAATGTGGTCTCTATGCAAGATAGAAGAAGCAAGACTCAAAGCAAAAGATGACGTGGGATCAAAGGAGCAAGAATTTTCTACCATGGCCAAGAGAAAAGGAGACTTTAGAAAATTTGGTCCATGAAGAAAAACCAACAAGGATATGTCCAAAATCCAATGCTATGGATTGCAAGAATATGGACACTAGAAAAGGAATTATCCTAAACTGAAGAAGGAAAATAACAACAAAAGAAAAAGGGAAGAAGCTCATGTGATTCAAGAAATGAAAGAAGAAGACAAGAAGCAAAAGGAGGAAGATCCTCTGGATCTCTACTATGACTAATTATACTTCTTTACTTAAATTCTTCTTTAAAATATTTGAGTAGTATAGGATCATGTAGGAATATAATACCATTTCTTTGATAGAAACATATTCTAGGATCTAGAAGCATGATGTACATAGAGTTCAACATACTCATGTAAAAGGAGCACTTATAAATGAGAAAAAAATGCATGGTTAGAAATATCTTCTAGAATATAGGAGCATGGTAGATATAGCTCAATATATTCATCTAGAAGGGGCATACCTAGAAGAGCACCTCATCCACAACGAATGAAAATTGATCATGATTAAGAATCTTAGAAGACCTCCATCATCAAAAGGAAAGAAATATTTTGAGGGTAAGGGTATTCAAGATCCTATAATGGAATCGTCAAAAGAAGATTCATAAACAAAAGGCATATGTCTCATTGGGAATCCCATTAATTCAATAGAAGGATGATATGTAGGAAAGCTAAGATGAAACAAGAAGGGCGACACCAAGGACAACCAAATGAAGCCAATATGATCAAAGGAGAATCAAAATGAGGTATGCATCAAAGTTTAGTAATGTTATCTTATGTATATTATTGAGTCATGGGAATAGTTCTATGTCATGATGAAGTATGAAAGAATCTATTTCACGAACGACATGCTCAAAGGCATGTACTACAATGCAATGTAGGTCAACAGAAGGAAAATACTCACATAAGGAGTATAAGACTGTTGACTAAGAAGAAAGAAGAAATGTTGACTAGTCCTAGAAGAAACCAATGAAGAAGTGCTCCCATAAGGAGCATACGGTGGTTGACCAATCTAATCAAGAAGAAGAAAGTGAAGAAAGATATGAAGCATGTGAAGAACACCATGATCACCAAGAACCACTATCTAACAAGACACGTTGAACACATATCTTGAAAGAAGGAAGGAATACTTTGACTAAGAAAGGAAAAGATCAAAGGAACCATGACACCGATGAAGGCCTTGGAGATATGAAAGGTGCAGATAACTGATTCTACACTACAAAGATGCCATGATGAAGAAGGCATCCAACAAAACTTATTATTGATGTAATAATAGGATGAAGTCATGAAGGGATACTCAACCAAAGCATGGGAACAAGCAAGTTCAATGAAGCATCCATGAGAAGAGTATTTAGGAGCATGGAGAAGATGTCAAAGGAGTAGCCAAATGACAAGAGATCCTGATATATGACCAGAAGACCACTTTCCACAAAGGAAGCAATGACATGAAAAACTAGGAAGGAAAGTGATCAATGGATGGTGCCCTACCAAAAGGAAGTTCAAACCAAGACCTCATGACATCGAAGGAAAGAAGAAGATCAAGTAGTTGAAGGACCAACGAAGAAGAAGTTGTTGATGAATGGACAAGTCCCTAGCTGAGAGGGAGTTCTGACAAGTTCCCAAAGGAACTTGGGCAAGTTGCCTACCAAAGGAAACTTGGGCATGTATTCTTCATTCTAGAGGCAGGGATAGACACAACATTCTTGTCTTCACTTGTGAAGAAAGAATGGGAGGATTGGGTAATCATTAGGCATCTGATACTTTTTGAGGATGTGTAAGGAATCCAAGATAGGAGTAGGTAAAAGTACCGATATTCTTTGAGGGATGGGAACCCAAGATAAGAATAATCTAAGAAGGTCATACTCAGTGAACACCAGGGTGGGTATGTACCTTGAGAGATAGTGACTATGGTGTCTATAAGTCATTAGTCTCACCAACATTATGCTCTGATCTATTGAGAGATAGAGTTGTTAGTCAAGGCCTTGCTGTGGATACAATGTTTGTTACTATGATGCCATAATATATGGATTGCCAATCTGGTTTCTCTTATGTAAATTCTTCAAGATTGGTAATAGCCAAACACCTTGTAATGTTGTATGAATACTTCCCTAGTTAAGAGGGAGTGTTGAAGGAAATGTAACTAAGTTTGGTCTTCATAAATGCACTTTTGATATTTGTATTTATTCAAGAAAAGAAATATTATTTTTATAATATATGTCAATTACTATTTTTATAATATATGTCAATTACTTTATTGATCATTGAAGTAGGTCTATCACATGTTAGAAAGCTATAGGTGAGTTGAAGAGTCAAAATAATTATTTTGAAGACCTTAAGGGAATGTTACACCATGCATATTTATGTATGAGAGTCAAAGAATGCATCTCCAAACAAAGTCAAGCTTCCTCCTAGTAATGGAACCATTAACTGATGTAAATTGAAGCAAATAAGACAAGTCGGCAAATAGTCCTCAAGTCCGCCTACAAGTTGGCCTAGAGGAGGGATAATCCTCTATATATAGAGGCTCTCCACTCCTCCAATGTCCCATTCATCTACCTTTGAAATCAGCGAAGTAAGCAAGCCAAGAAAAGGTGAGAAAAGGACGAAGAAGGAGCCTCCAAGTGTAGCAAAGAAGATACAAGGGGCATCGAAGGTTTTGGGACTGTTCTAGGCCCAATACCAGTCACAAGTGTGAAGGAAAAAGAGGGTTGTCTACAGTTATGACAACAACAACTTACAATCAAGCATATCTCATTTTTTGGGCTTGAATCTAGGCCTACAAGGCCTCCTATCCAAGTGAATAAGAAGGTCCTCACACGAAGGAGAGAGGAACCATATTACATCAAGCAAACCTCCCACACGTGCAAGAATTATGGCTGTAGAACAATCCTACCAACTCTTCATCTACACCTCAAGGAAGAGCTCATTTGGTCAAGGAGGAAGTAGGGATAATCACAAGGGAAGGGACTCTCTCTTCTAGAGAAAGTGCAACAAGGTACATCAATAGTTGAAGGAAGAACAAAGTGATGGAAGAAGGAGGACAAAGTGCTGGAAGGAGGAAGAAAAAGTGACATGGAAACCGAGTGTAGAGAGGAGGAAGGACTTGACCTAGCACATGTTAAAGTGTTATAGGTGAGTTGAAGAGTTAAAAGAAAATGTTGAAGACCTTAAGGGCATGTTACACTAGGTATATTTATGTATTAGAGTCAAAGATATTCCTACCCTCGTGCCTTCATTCAGATCATGCACCCATGCAAAACCCAAATTTCGTTCGGGCGGGTCGAGTTGTGCCATGCCATGCCGCGTGTGGGTGGCCAGTTACACATGGCCATGCCAAAAGTACTAAGTCATGACCACCTATGTGTCTTCTACACGTTTTTGTACCCCATTTCCTTGACGCTCCCTCGTGCCTTCGTTCGGGTTGTGCACCCATGGAAACCCCAAATTTCATTCGAGAGGGTAAGGTTGTGTTGTGTGTGGGTGACTGTGCAAACGAATTTGGGTAGGTCAGGTTCGCTCGCCCAGGGCGGGTCGAGTTGTTCTGTGCCATGTGTGGGTGCCTCGGCACATGTGGCCATGCCGAAAATTCTAAGGCATGACCGCCCGTGTGTCTTCTGCATGTTCATGCGGCCCTTTACAAAACACTCCCTCATGCCTTTGTTCGGTTTGTGCACCCATGGTCTAGGGTTTCATATTGATCAATGTGAAGCTTCAATAACAGAGAACTTACCGAAAGGGTTTCCTCTCAAAAGAGGAGTAGTTTCGGCCCTGGTAGAGAGCCAACATCTTGTCTTCTTTTTCTTATGTTTTGGTAGTAGTTTGATGAAGCACACACACATGCATTAATAAGAAGGAAAAGAATATTAAGTTAATAAGAGAGATTGTAAAAGGAATTCAAAAATTGTTATCAAGTCAAGAAGAATCATACTAAACCTAATTTCGCTAGATTATTCAACATTTCCAAGGTGAGTTCTATGAACAAACTTGTGGGGTTTCAATGGGTTCTGCTATTTTTGCTATAGTTTCTACCTTATTCATGGAGGATTTGAGACCAAGACTTTATCCTCAGTTCAATTTCACCATAGAAAGTGGAAGATATTTGTTGATGATACTTGCGTCATTTGGCCCCATGGATGTGAGAAATTATATTTATTTCTTAACCATCGTAATTCCCAATCACACTCCATCAAATTCACGATGGAGGTTGAGGTGAATGGGTGTATTAACTTCCTCAACATCATACTCTCTTGAAGGAATGATGGTTCCATGTCTCACCAAGTTTTTCTCCGAAAAAAAATAAAAAATAAAAAATAAAAATAAAAATAAAAAAATGACACGAAACAATATCTTCATGCTATTTCTCATCATTTTCCAACGCAAAATTTTGGGGTCTTTGGCACGCTTGCAACCCGTACTCTGAGAAGCTCTAATGAGAACCACTTTGGGAAGGAGAAATCTCATATTATCAAATTTTTTGAAAATAATGGACCTAACATAAAGCAAGGCCTCAAGCCCTTTCAAAGAGCCTATAAAGAATCAAAGGTCAAGACTACACATGCTGATCCTATCCTTAAGGTTCAACTTTAGTTTATCCAATGGACTAGTGATGGGATTACCCATATTCTTAAAAATAATAGTGTTTTTGCTTCATTCAAACCTCTTAATACGATTATAAATTTCCTTAGATTGGTTAGGGACACTATAGACCCTAAGGACATGAAAGGGGTCTACTTGATCCCTTGTTTCTGTGGGATTCCCTAGATGGAAGAAACTGGTCGCTCCTTTAACTAGAGAATCTAGGACCATGCAAAAAACATAGGCACAATCCTTCCCTCTCATGAGCTCTGGCTAAACATGCAAATAAATCCAAGCACCATCATTAAGGATTCGAGAGTCATTTCTAGGGTTGATCACTTCCACCATAAGAAGCTTAGAGATGCTATTGAAATTGAGAAACATTCAATCAATATCAACCAAGATGATAGTTGGAAATTAAATAAGAGCCGAATTCCAGCACTTTCTTCTTGATTTCACCAGTCTCTCCTCTTTCTCTCTTTTTTATTTTTATTTTTCTAAATTAAAAAAATTTGTTTCATAAATTTACAATATTTTTCTTTTTAAAATTTTATTATTATTATATATTCAATTTTGATAGAATACTCGCTTATATTCTCAATCTTGAATTCGCATTATAAATTATAAAATTATATTAATGAAATTTTTAATTTATTCTAATATATTATAATACTTTCTATACAAATTTTAACCTGGTAGTATTATTAATTTTATTATTAATTTTATTATTAATTAATGTAAATAATATAGATTTTATATAATTAAAATAAATAAATACTCATTATACATTTAATTAATTTACTAACAACTAATTCCTAATTTTTAATCTTTGCAATATTTTGAAGTTTATTTAATGCCTATGATTTTATAAATTAATTAATTTAATTAAAATAAATAAAGACTAATTCTCAATAGCTAGTTTTAATCAAATTCAAGCTTCTGTGGTTTACACTTTGATTTGAAAACAACTTCGAAAGAAATCACATTGGTATATTTAGGCCAACGCGTTTCGAACTAACCAATGTGGTTCATCATCAAGACAAGATGAAAAAATTAGATTTTAGTGGTAAGATAAATAGGGAGTGAGGAGCTTCCAACAGTTACAGGAAAAACAACAAGAAAATAGGATGGCAAAAAGAGATGAAATACTAATTTATATAATATTATTTATTAATTTATTATTATTATTAATATTAGTATATATACTTATTTATTTATTTAATTTTATTTTTATAAGTGAATCAATAATAAATATAATAATATCTAACTACTTCACTTTTAAATAAATAAGATAAAAGAAAATAATAAAATAAAAACAACAATAAGTGAAAGGAAAAATATAAATTAAGAAGGAATAATATTACTAATAAGTAATAAAAAATAAACAAATTAGGAAGGTTAAATATTAAATTTAAATGGAATATGGAGGAGATAGTTAGCTATAAAAAGGGAACAAATAATTAAATTAGCTACACAATAAATTTAAATGTAATATGCATAATCAAATTTTATTAATTATACTCGTTTATTATTCTATTGTTTCTTAGTTATTAGATAATAATAAATAAATATAAAAAAGTGGATAAATGAACAAACCTCACTTGGGAAAATTAAGAAAAAAAAACCGAAGAGAGGAGAAGGAAAAGAAAAAGGAAAGAAGCTAAGAGGAAAGGGCTAGAATCCAGTAGATTTTCCAACCTTCCTCCCTATTAAGATTACTATGTCGCCTTTCAATCAGGGAGGCTATTGAAATTGAAAGGTGACCTAGTAATATTAATAGGGACCACGTTTGGAAATTAGGGAAGCCATAGAAATTGAATGGTGACCTACTAATATTAATAGGGACCACATTTGGAAAATCAGTGGCTCGATTTGAGCCCTTTCCTCTTAGCTTCCTTCTTTTTTTTTTCCTTCTCCTCCCTTTTGTTTTTTTCTTAATTTGCCCTAGATTTGTTCATTTATGTCTTTTTTTTCTTTATATTTATTTATTTATTATTGTCTAGTAACTAAAAAAAATAGAATAATAAACAAGTAAAATTAAATAAAATTGAATATACATATTACATTTAATTTATTGTATAACCAATTTATAACTAATTATTTTCCTCACTGTTCCATTTAAATTAAATGTTTAACGATTTTAATTATTTTTTCTCTTTTTAATTACTTATTAGTAATATCATTTCCTTCTTATTTATATTATTCCCTTTGATTTATTGTTGTTTTATTTGAATATATTCCTTTATCCTATTATTTTAAGGATCAAGTTAGTTAATATTATTATATTTATTATTGATTCACTTATAAAATGAATAAATAAATAAATAAGTATATATACTAATATTAATAATAATAATAAATTAATAAACAATATAATATAAATTAGTATTTAGTCTTTTTTTTTTTCCATCGCGTGTCAAAACTCCCTATTTTATCTTAGGGCTAAGATCTGATTTTTCCTCTTGTCGTGACGATGAACCACCACTGGTTTGTTCGAAACTGTTAGGCCTAAATATACCAATGTGATTTCTTCCGAAATTGTTAAAAATAAATAAATTAGCTAGTCTATAACTAAATATGATTTTAATAACTAATTCCTAACAACTAGTTTTTAATTAAATATTATTTTATTTAATTTAATAACTAAATGAAATATTATTTAATTTAATTTAATAACTAATTTACTAACCTTGCTATTTATTTTTTAGCATTAATTGATTTTTTCACCTTTGTCATTAAGATTTACCAAATTACTAGTTAAAAATATGATTAATCTGAAAGAAATTATTATTCACATTAAAAAGATTAACGAGATTAATATTAATAAGTACATATAAAAAACATGAAAAAAGTGCAAAAAAAAATGGATATGGATGATGACATGCACCCTATAAAGGACATTAGTGCCTTTGAAACAACCCATGGCATTTGGATGCACATTATGTTAAAATTAAATTGTTTATACTCTGATGTTGAGATTTTCTGTTTTATGTAAAATAGGAAAAAATCTGAGTAGGTGACAACAATAGGAATTTGTTGCTAGATTAGCTCCAGATTGTTGGGAGAGAGTTAATGTATCCTAAATTTGACGTGAGAGGATTTATGAGGCAATTAGATTCTCCTTGCTATAAAACAGGTATCCATAGGTGTGAGATTTTGTGAGGATTTGACTAATTATGTAATCTCCTGTTTGATTAATAAAGATTGTCGATGCCTATGTTTGGTGGACGTAGCCCAGATTGGTTGGGTGAACCATGTTAATTGCTGTGTCTCCTGTGCATGATTTATTTGCTAAATATTTGTTTGAATTTGCTGTGCATCTTAGCTCCAACAAATGGTATTGGAGCAGTGTTGGAGCGTTGGTGCTGTTGATTGCTATGCGTAGAGGTCGTTTACCAGCTGTGTGGAGATTTATTTACCTGCATGGTGTATTACAACCTGCTGGTGCGTGCGTGGAGGTATTGTAATGCTGCATGAAAGTATTAATAGTGCGCTGACTAGAGGAGCATCACTTGCTGCGTCGAGGATTTGGTTGCTGCGTGGCCGTGTTGGACTGCTGTCCAACCTGCGTAGAGATTGTTGGTGCGTTGATGGTGCCTCGTGCGTGGAGCGCTGGTGCTTGGTACTGGTTTGCGCAACAAGCATAATTGGATTCATCAAACAGAAGAGAGGTGGAATGTAGAAAGGCGGGCAACTGGTGCATGTTAATGAGTTGATTGCTGGAGCCCTCGATTGACTGCTGCGTGGAGTTCCGAAGGACTGGTGCGTTGCATGGAAATCTTACACTGAGCACAACAAAACGGTAACACAACTATGACATGGTTTTTTCTTTAAAAATCATGTTTTTTGGAGAGGCGACTTGCTTGTTTTGGCACTTACAAAATATACATATTGGTAGGAAAAACATGGAAATCAAAAAGGACTGTTTCATATGTGCATGTAATTTCAGTTGGCAGTCAGAAGCATTTATGTAGTAACGTTGTAATGTTGTAGCTACCACTAATCAGTTTTCGCATTTGGGAATATAAAATAAGGCATAAATTGGTTGGCGGCTTTGGTGAACATATTGTGCTCACATGGAAGCTGCATTGCTATGCACAATTTTGTAAAACGTGAAGGACAAACGAAATTCGGAGCGTTGTCATGCTCTTCATTTTATTCTTCTTAAAATGCCAGTGGATTTCGTTTCTTTAGCTTTTGGAGCGTCCATAGGTGTTATGTAAATTGGTATATTATTTGGGCCAGAAGCAGGCAAATTTCTTTTTAAATATTTGGGCAGTGGTTTTTTAAATATTTGTCATTCACACAGCAAAAAGTTTGTTTTTTGAAAGCAAAGGCTATAAGGCATAGGCAGTTTTTTTTATTGCTAGTATTTAAAAGTTGGATTTTGGAGATTATTGTGTTTTTTGGTTGATACAAAATGGCGAAAACTTAGAGTGCCCGGTTTGAAATTGAGAAATTTAATGGGAAAAATAATTTTGAAATTTGGAAGGTGAAGATGTACGATTTGCTTGTCCAACATGGTGTGGCAAAGGCATTGTTGGGAAAATCTAAACAACCTTACAACATCACAGATAATGAGTGGGACGAGATGGATGAAAGAGCGATTAGTGCTATTCGACTGTGTCTGGCGGATGATGTCCTGTTTAATATCGTGTCGGAGACAACAGCTGCTGCTTTGTGGACAAAATTGGAGAAACTGTACATGACCAAATCCTTAACCAATAGGATTCTCCTGAAGCGACAATTGTACAGTTTGCGAATGAAGGAAGGTACATCGATTGCTGATCATTTAAATGCTTTTAATACTCTTCTTGTGCAATTACACAGTATAAAAAGTAAAAATTCAAATCCGAGGATAAAGCTATTACTTTATTGTGCTCGTTGCCCGAGTCATGGGATCATTTTGTTACTTCTATAAGTCTTATTTCATCAGAAACTATTGAGTTTGATGATGTAGTTGCATCCTTATTATCGGAAGAAACAAGGAGGAAGTCGCATTCTGAAACCTCTACATCAGAAGCTATGATGGTTAGAGGTCGTTCAAAAGAAAGACGCCCCAGAAAGCCGAGCGACTCACGTTCAAAGTCAAAAGGGAAGAAGAGTAAGCTAAAGTGTTGGTTTTGTGGCAAATCAGGGCATCTAAAGAAGGAATGGTGGAAGCGACAGCAACAAACTTCAAAAGCAGATTCTTCGACAGAAAAAAAGGAGGCAAATACGACAGATACAGGTTCAACCTCTGGTTTAGGTATGAGTGATGAAGTATTATCAGTTAATGTGTCAAATCATGATCAACATTGGTTGTTATATTATGGTGCATCAAACCACATGTGTATCCATAAAGAATGGTTTAAGACATATAAATCAATTAATGATGGAGTTGTGTACAACGGTAATGATGTAACATGTAATATTGTGGG
Organism: Pinus taeda; assembly: GCA_000404065.3. NCBI lineage: Eukaryota > Viridiplantae > Streptophyta > Pinopsida > Pinales > Pinaceae > Pinus > Pinus taeda. The sequence continues at coordinate 245,100 of APFE030130370.1, forward strand.
GATTGGGAGCATACAACTACACATGTTTGATGGGACAACTAGAATATTAAATGATGTGAGGCATGTACCAGATTTAAGAAAAAATTTGATTTCATTAGGAGCACTTGATTCAAATGGATATAAAACTGTAATTCAAGGTGGAGTAATGAAAATTTACAAAGTTATTTTACTAGTTATGAAAGCTAAGAAGGTAGGAAATCTATTTTAGTTAGAAGGAGATACAGGATCAGATTATGTGTCCACAGTGTCTGAACATGATAGTAATTCCATTCACTTATGGCATCAAATATTGGGGCATATGAGTGAAAGAGGGTTGAAAATTTTGGTTGATCACAAGTTACTTCCAAATCTAAAGTCTGGAAAGTTAGATTTCTGTAAGCATTGTCTGTTTCGAAAACAAAGTAAACAAAAGTTTAAAACAAACAAACATACTATTAAAGGAATACTTGATTATATCCATTTAGATGTTTGGGGTCCAACCCCTACAACTTCATATGGTGGTTCGTCATATTTTGTATCATTTATTGATGACTTTTCTAGGAAAGTGTGGGTCTACATGTTGAAAAGGAAGTCTGATGTTTTTTCAGTTTCAAGCAGTTTAGAGCATTGGTAGAAAACAACACTGGTAGAACAATAAAGTGTTTAAGAACTGACAATGGTGGTGAGTTTACTTCCAAGGAGTTTGACAGCTATTGCAAGGATGCAGGGATCGAGAGACATAAGACCACGGTTTATACTCTTCAACAAAATGGAGTTGTTTAATGCATGAATATGACTCTTCTAAAGAGAGAAAGGAGTATGATGAGTAACACTGGGTTGCAAAAGGAGTTGTGGATGGAAGCGGTGGAAACAACTTGTTATGTGATAAACCGATCTCCATCGACGGCAATAGGCTACAAGATTCTGCAAGAGGTATGGAAAGGACACCCTTGTGACTATTCTAAACTCAGAGTGTTTGGTTGTGATGCATATGCTCTAGTGCCTAAACATCAACGAACTAAATTAGATTCAAAGTCTAAAAAGTATATGTTTGTTGGATATGGTGTTGGAACAAAGGGATATAGATTGTGGGATCCTACTACCCGCAAAATCATCATCAACAGAGATGTAAAGTTTAATGAATCCTCTCTTGTACAGTTAGATGTAGATAGTAGATTGAAATAGGATGATGTATCTGAGTTTCAACACATTCATTTTGATAGCATTTCTAATGATAGTCATGATGACCAAAGTTCAGATACTAGTCATGAACAGGTTTCAGAATCAGAACATGAACAGGGTTCAGGTTTAGATCATGAACAGGTCTCGGATACTGATCATCAAGAAGTTCCTACAAATGGTAGTCAGCCAATCGAGGAAGCGCCAGAAACATCCTTAAGGAGGTCAACAAGAATCAAACAGCCACTGAGAAGGTATGATGATTATGTTACTTCAGTTACATTTACTGCTAATGACGATGAACCTCTATGCTATCAGGAAGCACTAGAAGGTTCGAAAAGTGACAAGTGGAAAGCAAATATGAAGGACGAAATGATGGCCTTAGGTAAGAATGGCACATGGGATCTGGTTGAGCTCCTGAAAGACAGGAAAACTGTGGGGTGTAAATGGGTTTTCAAGCTAAAACGGGGTGTGAATGATACGGAAGACAGGTACAAAGCGAGGCTGGTAGCAAAAGGGTTTTCTCAGAAAGCTGGTATTGACTTTCATGAGATTTTTTCACCAGTAGTTAAAATTGTTTCAATTAGAATTGTGTTAGCATTAGTGGCTTTGCTTGATTTAGAGTTGCAGCAATTAGATGTTAAGACTGCATTTCTACATTGAGACTTAGATGAGGAAATTTATATGGAACAACCGGAAGGGTTTTTTCAACATCGCAATGAGAAATTTGTTTGCAGGCTCAAGAAGTCTTTATATGGCCTGAAGCAGTCGCCTCGGCAGTGGTATAAGAAGTTTGATTCTTTCATGTTGAGTCAGAAATATGTTAGAAGTGAATATGATCATTGTGTTTATTTTAAGCAATTGAAAAATGGCATATTCATTATCTTAGTATTGTATGTTGACGATATGCTTTTAGGAAGCAAAAGCATAGAAAAAGTCAACAGGTTGAAGGCTCAGATGGCAAGGACATTTGATATGAAAGATCTAGGAGTAGCAAGACAAATTTTGGGCATGGAGATTTTCAGAGACAGGAGCAATGGTAAGCTATGGCTATCACAACAGAAGTATATTGAGAAAATACTTTTGAGATTTGGTATGAATAATGTGAACCCTATGTCAGTCCCTTTAGCTTCCATTTTAAGCTTTCTTCGAGTTTATGTCCTAATACAGATGAAGAAAAGGATTATATGTCTCGAATTCCATATGCCAATGTAGTAGGGTGTTTAATGTATGCGATGGTTTGTACTCGACCAGATATTTCACATGCAGTTGGGGTTATCAGCAGGTACATGGCAAATCCGGGTAAAGAACACTGGTCAGCAGTGAAATGGGTGCTTCGGTACTTGAGAGGCACAAGTAGTTATTGTATTTCTTACAATAAGAGTAGTGAATTTGTTTGCGGATATGTTGATTCCGACTTTGCAGGTGATTTGGATAAGAGAAGGTCAACTTTAGGGTACGTCTTTACTCTTGCAGGTGGAGCTATCAGCTGGATGTCAAAGCTACAAAACATTGTTGCTTTGTCCACTACTGAAGCAGAATATTGTTGCTTCTCATGCTTGCAAAGAAGCAATTTGGTTGAAAGGTTTGTTTGGTGAATTTGGTAGGTTGCAAGACAACATCAAGTTATTTTGTGACAGTCAAAGTGAAATACATTTGGCTAAGAATCCGGCCTATCATAGTAAATCAAAGCATATACCGATCAAGTACCATTTTGTAAGACAGGTTATCACTGAAAGGGGAGTCTCTCTGGAAAAGGTGCATACAAAGGAGAACTGTGCATACATGTTCACGAAACCAGTTTTGTTAGAGAAGCTACACTGGTGTTTGGATTCTCTTGGCTTGCAGGAAAGATAAAATAATAATAACAGGGCATCAGGCGAATTGTTGTCAAGGTGGAGATTGTTGAGATTTTCTGTTTGGAATAAGATAGGAAAAATCTCAGCTGATGACAACAATAGAAATTCAGTTCCTAGATTAGCTCCAGGATGTTGGGAGGTGATTAATGCCTCCTATATTCGATGTGAGTGAGTTAATGAGGCTGTTAGATTCTCTATGCTATATAACAGGCAACCATTCGGATGATGGCTAAGATGGGTGAGAGTCTTGTGAGGATTTCATTATGTAATCTCCTATTTTGATTAATAAATTGCCGATGCCTATGTTGTGTGGACGTATCCCAGATTGGTTGGGTGAACCACGTTAAAAGTTGTGTCTTTTGTGCATGATTAATTTATGTTGTGTTATTTGTTGTTTAATTCAGCTGTGCATCTCTCCAACACAATCTAATTCCAAAGATTCAAAGAGTCATAAAACTTTCTTCAGCCATCATACAACGTAATGAAAATCGCCCCCTCTTAATTATATTTTTATAAATTTTAATATAACGTAATTGTTCGAAAATGAATTAAGTAGAGAAATGTATATATCAGTATAATTAGTCTATGAAATAACCTGCACAATAGGTTGTACGCATTCGAAGAATTGTTGAGGGTAAGTCAAGAAGTAAGAGGGATAAGCTAGCGCTTGGGAAGTGAGAGTGGGTGGATATGCAGAGACTTTTAAATGGTAATGATATCACTGCTTACAAACTTCGAGACATGATAATGCAATGCTTTCGAAATCAATTAATAAATACGAAGAGTTGCTTCACGCACAAACTAATGACTTTATTAGTTACGGAATCTATTTCAAGGAGTAAGCAAAACATTTAGTTTTGGCTAAAGATACATATAAAGCTTCCTTCACATTGATTTGAACCCTTTGTTGTTATATATTTCTACTTTTTAATATAAAATTTTAAATATTAATGGAAGTCAATATATTAATAATTAAAATTAAGATATAAATTTTCAGGCATTAAATGCAATATTAGAAATTTTTTAATAAAAAAATTATAATTGATTCAATATTTATATAATATATCGATAATTGGAAAATTCTCTACATACAAATAATAACCTTTAAAAAAGAGTCTAGAGAACAAGTGAAGTGCAGGGGATTATGCAGACCATTAGTATTTGCAGTTATGCCCTTGACTTACTCTCATCAACCTCTTGAAGTCTCTTGATCACAGGGGGTGGGCTTGCTGATTTAAGTTCCTGGTTGCTGTAGGTAGCTTGTGCATGAAGGTACCCATCGTCCCACCCAATTGGAAAAAATGAGTGGAACCCAAGGCCACTATTGGCACTTGGGAAGCGTGAATTGGAGCACAAGTTTTGTGTATACTTATATATAATGGAGTTGTTTTTAGTCCGACCTTTTGGACTTTCCGGTGTCAGAATCTGGTGGAAACATTTGAGGTAAAATCTTGATTTGTGTTATTTAAACTATTTTTTTTATTGTATATATGAATTCAACACCCTCGAAAACCCCCAGGGCACTTTGATTGCACATGATTACCCATCAAGCTTGTAATTTCAATAAATTCTTAACGGATTTTAGAGAAATTGGACCGGAAAAACCCACCATAAAAGCTTCTAAAAAGTTGCACTAAAGACAAATCCATATATAATACACTAAAGATACTAGAGGCAGGTACACATATGCAAGATAAGCTCATTACATTTGAAAAAACAGATTTCATAACAATGGAGGGTTGTGGAGAAGATGGGCAAGTAAAGCTGTTAGGTGTGGCTTAGAGTCTCTTCGTGGTTCGGGTTCGCATAGCACTCACTCTTAAAGGGATCCATTATGAGTTCATTGAAGAGGTGTTAAAATTGGCAACTAGGACCAATATCCACGTGGGTCATCTTATTTATGGTAGCTGATATTTCTCTTGGATCCCTCTCATCGAGAGGTGTAGGATTCATCTAAAGATCATCCAATTCCAATAAGTATTCATGGAGTTATGGATTTATTTGTGTTATAAGACAATTCGTCAAGGTCAGCCAACGACCAAATAAACCCCACATATGCTCAACGTTTTAGTATAAATAGAGGTGGCCTTTAAGTCATTTCAACACACACTTGGGATCTCTTCCTCTCTACTTGTCTTTGGGTTTTAGTAGTAGGAGAGATCCTAAGGGATAACATTCCCCTGATTTAGAAGGCAGAAAGTTGGAACTGTCGGAAAAGCCAAAACTACTGGAAAAGCCGAAATTGCTGGAAAAGCTGAAACTGCTGGAAAAGCTGAAAAAGTCAGAACTGCCGGAAAAACCGAAATTGTTGGAAAAGCCAGAAAAGCTAGAAAATCCGTAAAAGTTGGAAAAGCGAGAAAAGCGAGAACTGCTAGAAAAGACTAAAAAGCCAGAAAATTCGGAAAAGCCGGAACTGTCAGAAAAGTCGGAACTGTTGAAAAGGTCGGAAGTGCTAGAACTGCTCGAAAAGCCGAAACTGTCGGAAAAACCGGAACTGCCAGAAAATTCAGAACTATTGGAACTGTCAGAATTGTCAGGAACTGCCAGAACTACCAAAACTGTAGGGACTGCCGAGAACAGCTAGAACTGCCGAAACTTCCATAACTGCTAGGAATTGTCAGAACGACTAGAGAATCTACCTCTGAAGGAGAGCAACAGGCAAGGGATAGCTAAGTAACATTGGTACAATTGTATGGTACTTAGCAGCAAATACACCAAGCATGCAATGTTACAGCTAGCATGAAAGGGACAACTAGCATGCAACAACAAGCATGCTAGGGACAACAAGCAAGCAAGGGACAACAGGTAAGCAAGGTGCATCCAACACATAGGTCATGATGGAAACATGGTGCAGTAATGGTACATAATGTAGTAAAGTGATGGGTACAATCATGATTAATGAAGCGTGATGAGATGCAGCATAGTGATGATGGGTGCATCATGGTGCACTGCTGTGAGGTGCAACATAATGATGAAATGCATCACAAAGATAGGTGAAGGAGTCACCTTGGAGAACCAATTGAAGTAGCATGTCTTCAAATCATCTCATGTATCATCTTCTTAGAGATGATCTATGCTCTTATGTAGATAAATCAAAATTGTTGACTTTTGTTGTAAACGTACTCTCCATCTCTCTCTCTCTCTACTGAACTATTGAAGAACATATAAGAAGAATTGATCAAGGGTTCCCCACATTGGGGTTTGTCCTTGGTTGGCACCACATCTTGTGTCCTCTTGTTTGGCTTGTCTTCTGCGATTTATATTTATGTTCTATCTGCAGTTTACTTTAATGTTGATGTGATTGCTAATTTGGAAAATTAACAAGAGGACATTCAAAATAAAAGCAACCTACTACTGCAATCAAACCCTATTCACAAGAAGATTCTGATGCTCATCCACAACGGGAACCCTGTTTGTGAATCCATGCTTACTGTGGAGTACATAGACGAGGCATGGGACAGTAAAGCGATATTTTTTTCACCCAAAGATCCATATGACCGAAACATTGCCCACTTCTGGGCTGCCTTCATAGACAATAAGGTAATTCAGGAATTTGTACTTCATTATCTGCTATTAGGGATTTTGAAAGTTTGAATTACTAATTTGCATTTCTGTGTCTAATATTAAGTATTGGTGGCTGCAGATCATTCCAAGTATTCTAGGAGCTTTCAGGGGCTAGGGTGAGGACTAACATAAAGCAATGGAAGAATCGGCGGAAAACCTTATTTTGTCAGAGAAAGTGTTGCGAACTACAAGAAAAGCATATTTTGGAGGAGATGGGATAGGGTTGGTTGATATCACATTGCGTGGGCTATTCGTAACCATCCAAATGGCCTAGAAGGTTAGCAATATAGTTTTAATTGACATGCAAACACTACTACACCAAGGGTACTTTTAAGACATTTTTTTTAAGACAAAAGAAATATTTTGTATTAAAAAGTCACTTTTTATTTTAGGTATTTTATATTAAAATTTAACATCAAATGAATTTTCTTAAATATAAAATTTAAGTCAAAAACAATTTGAGACAAAAATATTTTAAGACAAAACTTTATATTTAAGACCAAAATAGTTTTTTCACAAAATTATTTTAAAACAAAACTTAAAATTTAAGACAAAAATATTTTGAGACAAATATTTTAAGACAAAAATAGTTTAAAACACTAATATTTTAAGACAAGACCTTATATTTAAGACAAAAATAGTTTAAGACAAAAATATTTTAAGACAAAACTTCATATTTAAGAAAGAATAGTTTAAGACAAAACTTTATATTTAAGACAAAAATATTTTTAGACAAAATTTTATATTTAAGACAATGCCACTTAAGACGAAAATCATTTAAGACTATTAAGGAAAAACATATTAATTTAATAATTGATTATGATGATACCTTTTCTCTTGTACCAAGGTACTCATCCATTAGATCAATTCTTGCTCTAGCTATGCAGATGGGATGGAGGATCCACCAGATGGAAGTAAAAACAACATTCTAAATGGTGCTAATGAGGAGGAGGTGTAGATCGAACAACCATAAGGTTTTGAGACATTTGAATGGGAGGTTCATGTGTGTAGACTCAAGCGAGTGTTGTATGGTCTCAAACAAGAACCCCATGCTTGATACAACAATATCAATAATTATCTCACTGATTTGAGCTTCACCAAGAGTGAAGTGGATGCAAAACTCAATCATATATTGGTAGAAGGTAAATTACTTATTAGTGTCTTATATGTTGATGGTTTTATTTTAACTAATCATGAGCATCTAATGAAATCTTGCAAGGAGGACCTTGCAAGGGATTCTGAAATGAAGGACATGGGTCTCATGCACTACTTACTCGGGTTGGAAGTATGGAAAGAAGATGGGGAATTGTTTGTCTCTCAAGGCAAGTATGCAAATGAAATATTGTAGAGATTTTGCATGGAGAGTTGTAAACCCATGGAGACACCTCTAGCAAAAAACTGCAGGAAAGAGGATGTCACTTTAGGTGAAAAAGTGGATGTTACCATTTATCATCAGCTAGTGGGTTCACTCATCTATATTGTGAACACATGACCATATATGTGTTATGCAGTCAACCAGCTAAGTCAAGCTATAGTTAGGCCAACCAAATTATTTTGGAAGGCAGTTCAACATGTTTTATGGTTCCTCAGAGGCACTACCCAGTTTGGACTATGGTACAGATAGACAGAGGGAGTGAAGTTGTGTGGCTTCACAGATGTAGATTGGGTGCAAAGTCCATCACACCAAAGGAGTATATCGGGTGAAATTTTCAGTGTTGAGTTTATAGTTGTTTCTTGGTACAACATGAAGCAAATATATGTGGTGTTTAGCTCGACAGAAGTAGAAAACATGGCTGCAAGTCAAGCAACATGTGAGGCGATATGGATGAGAAAGATACTTGTTGGATTGTTTGGTCAGATGATGGATCCAACAATGATCTACTGTGATAATCATATTTGAATCAAACTCTCCGAGAATCTTGTATTTCACAATTAATCCAGGCATATAGATATCTGGTATCACCATTTATAGGACAGTGTATGAAGGTAGATAATGTTGCTATCGTACATTCCGACAAAGGAACAAGATGCTGACATTTTGAAAAAATATTTGTCAAGAGGGAAGTTTGAGTTCCATAGGTGTAGTATAGGGGTGGTTTATAATCCCTTTCTTGCTGAGAAGGAGTGTTGAAAAATGGAGTAGTAAATTCCCAATTTGATTTTACCTTGATTATATTGATAAAATTTGAATTTCCACATCAACAAACAACTTGGATATAATTAACTTGTGTGACATGGCTTGTGCCACCTAATTTATTCAGTAAATTCGATTTGGAGGAGTTAGAGTTTAGTTAAGCATGTGTGTTTTTAATTTGTAGCAATCAAAGTTAGTTATCTCAAGTTGTTTTCAGTTAAACTAGTTCCAACTGTTGGAGGAACTAGTGGAAGGCCAATTGTGTACTGGGACTTCAGTGGTGAGACACATGTTGATAGTGACTGCAAAGTGAGTTATGAATTGATGAATCCAACATTTGACACCATTGATGATGGTGAAGCTTCCAATAAGAAAATGAATAACATGTGTGATTTAGTTGGTATGTTTGTAGTTGATGATGACCTCTTTCCATCAGAGTTTGAGGCATTTAAGTTTGAGAATAGATTTAAAAGATGATATTATTGGTATTGAATGCACCTTATTTGGAGACATCATGTGTATTGTAGGGGTTGGTACCTTTCCATTGGATGTGGTTGGTGATGTGAAGACTACTCAACTTCTAGTAAAGATTCATATTGACTCTAACAAGTCTGTGGATGTTTGTTTACAAGGTGAGACCCATATCGACTTAACTAATTGGATTCTTTGATTGTTCATGCTATTTGTTTTTCCCAAATTTCCTTCTCCAATGGGTTGAGACTATTTGCTTCATTTATTTTACATCACCCAGTGAAAGAAGAAGAATGGAGCTTGCCTCCACAACTTTTCCATTTCACTAAAGTTACAAATAAAAGAGCCCATTTCTATAGCCAATAGAATAATAGCCTTTTGATACACCTTTAGTGAGCTATGCATAGCTCTCATCTATCATTGTATCTCAATGAAATGGCATCTAATAGCTCTAGGAGGAAAGAGTCCAATTTTATGCCCAAGACACTAGTAGAAATGGAGTAGTTGTGAAGGTAACAATCTCCATTGGGGATTTCCATTTTTGCTGCAATAGACAAGAAGAATCTTGGTTTTGGAGGAAGAGATAAAATATCTCTTCCAAAAACACAATATCATCGCTCTCCTTATGCCATTAATTTTTGTTAACTCATTCTTAATGTAGGTAATGCATAAGTATTTCTTAGTATCTATGAAATTTTCTCTCTTTCCAATAGAAAAATAGGTTCATTAATATGTATGGTTCAATTTTGTTTGATGATCCTATTTCTCCCAAGGATATTTTTTTTTTTTGAATTTTGTTTGGTATAAGATATTGTTATACCTTTAAATATGAGGTAATTTTGGGTAAAATTAGAAGTGCAACAACAAATTGGGGTTTGAATTTCCTTTGTAGTAGTAGGCTACATGAAATTTTTATCAAAATGTTTTGTTATGGCCCAACATAGAATAATATTTCGATGGAAATGTTTGTTATGGGTGGTAGGTTTTTTTATCCCTTCAACTCATCAGATTATTTATTTGTTCATGGTATTTGTTGTTCTCAACTTTCCGTTTCCAAGGGGTTTATACTATTTTCTTTATTCATTGATCATGACCCAGTGAAATAAGAAGAATGTGACTTGCCTTCACATCTTTTCCATTTCGCTAAGTTACAAATAAAAACAATCCAATTCTATAGCAAAGAGACTACTAGCCTCTTGATACAATTAGTGAGCTATGCATGAAGACATTGGATGATGGTATAACTACAATCTAGGTTTTTGAACTCAAGAGTTGGTTGTTACACACATTTAAAATCTACCCCTTTTCCTATTGGATCGTTGTTTTCATATTGATGTTGTATATTCTAGATCATTTGATTAAAAAATTGTAAGTCTATCTAAATGTATTCATGATTTGGCAGGCATATTTTGATGTAAATGATGCTTCTATATCTTCACGAAAGACCTTTCTTAGAGTGGACAATGAGGTAGTACAAAAAATTATATGTTGACAAATTCTATGTTCCTAGTGTTTGACTTATTATTTTAAATTTATTGGTTATATCATTGTTTCCACTTCTTGCATCTTAAATTACTTTGTTCACATTGTATGCTCATTTTTCTTGCACTATATTGATCTCATTCTTTTGGTTTTGCTCCAAATATCTTAGTGAAATGTTGTCACTATCTTTTAAAATCAATGGTTGCAGATTCTTCACTGGCATCACAAAGTGGAGGCAAATAGATTCAACTACTTTTAGTGTCATGGTTATACTTTTCGCCATGATATAATCACTTGAAATATCCTAAAACAACCCCATTATAGTTACAACCAGATTCCCACAATCTAGCTATGTATCATGATCAAAATGATCCAACGTTTCATGATGAGAATAAATTAACAACTCCATATTCAGGGATCTCACGTAGTCACTCTCATTCATGGATGATGTAGTGTAAGTCCATTACTTTTTTTTTTCTTTACTTTTTCTAAATTTGGATTACAAAAAAAGGAGCCTTCAATTGGGTTCAATATGTTGTAGCCATGCAATGTATTTGAAATTGGGAGTCCTTGAACATGCATACCATTGTGCCAGTGTAATATATATTGAAAATTATTGTTCTCACATTTTTTGTTTCTAGAGATGGTTAAAATTCTTGAATTTTTAGCAACTTACTCTCATTACCAAGAGTTGCATATTCTTTGAACAAGAACTATGGAAAATTAATATGTACTTTAGAAGCCTCAATATTCTTTGAGATTATCTCACCCTTAACAAGATCTTTATCTATCCAAGAGTTATAGTAATTTTAAATATCATTCTCTATTCTTCTAGGTGGATGGAATGCTATGTTTGCCCACCTACACATATTTAATCCATTAAAACATATCTTGAGGTCATTCCTTTAATGAAACAACATGAACTAATAATTCGATGACACTTAAATGAACCTGTTTCTAAAAATGGTATGCAGATGAATCATAAGATTTTATTCATTTGGATTAAAACTACCTCAATTGATATCAACTCTCAAGTAGTTGATCCATCAAAATCTGTAGCTCTTTCCACAATGAATGTTGAAGCCCCGCCATGAAAGAAAATATGAATCGATGCATAATAATTCTAAAAAAAAACATAGTTTCGGTTGTTGTTAGGCATATTATTGTTGGATAAGGAGGTTTTATAGCAATAGGGATTGTTGGTCCCACATTTGTTCAACCAAGATTTGTGCAAGGATGAAGTTTTAGGAGTCCGTCTATTTATTGGAGATTTGAAAAAGAGCCATGGCCTTACTTTCTCCACATTGAAGGAACTCTTGGAGTGGACTTGCTGTGTAGAGCCTTGAAAAGCTATTTGCCTTGCTAAACTCACTGTGTAGAGCCCCAAAAAGCTATTTTTTGGGCTATTGATGTGATGATTAACTAAAGAAACTTTACTGACTACATTTAATGGTTTATGTGCTTAAACCCCATGGTAAGAGAATAAAAATGTTCAAAGCTGATGTGTGAAGCCTAATAAATGCCATATGGCCAAAGCTTGATCCTTCGAAGGAGAGTATAAAAACTAGCCATATCTTCATGACTCATCATTCTCACTCATGGTTGAGGTGGCACCCACACTTAGGTTTACCAGGCTATTGAAAAGGATCTATTAGCATTTCCACAACATCAAACAAACAAAGCACATTGAAACATAGCAAGTTCATCTCTGCACATTGTGAACTCGATCAAGTATTTTGGAATGGTCTCACCTTTCTCCATCTTGATTTTTTCAAGTTTATATTTCAGTGCCAACTTCCTATGGTGACTGATGTTCTAGAAAATGTCTTTCAATTCTTTCCACATAGAATATAGAGTTTCCTTCCCATGGAGACTCAAGACAATGTAGTCTTAAACTCCCCCAAGGGTTAATTGCCTCGTCTTAACCACACACTTATTCTATTCGGCAAGATATTTTCCAGAAATCAGTTTGCAGGATAAAAGAATGTGTGTGGTCAAAGGCTTCGGAAAATTCCTATGTTCTACATTTAACAGTTGAGACAAAATTGTTTATATTTCCCCTCATATTTTCCCCATTCTCCTTCGGAAGATGTTCTTTCTCGCATCTTCGTGTAAACATTTATCGACAGGCATGTGTCTGCCGAGTTCTTTTTTCGTCGAATTCATGACAGGGAAACAAGTTGAATTATTCCATTCCTAGTTTCTTGAATCAGAGAGTCAACCAAGATGTGAAGGAAGCTCTGAAAAATTTATGGTGCATTGAGAGATATAATTAGTAAATTGTTGCTTGATAAACATAGAACAATCAAACAGTGGATTGAAACTTTGAATATTAATTGCATAAAATACTTTCCATAGTTTATATTGTGTTTGATCAGTATGTTTTGCTTGACATCGATCAAATCCATAGGAAAGCTAACATATAATGCACAATTATTGTAGAAAATCTTCACAGACAGTTAGAGTACAAAGAATTTTCCTTTTAAATTTAGGGAAAAGTTGTTGCAATTGTTGGAGAAGTGCTCTTCCAATCAAAAAGCATAATTAAACAAACCATATTATAGATATGAATGAGTGATACATTTTCAGCTATACATATCTCTGAATTAATGTAATTCTCTAATGATATAGATAACGGAAGCCCAACAAGAATAAAATTAACTTCAAGAATTAGAAGAAATCCCTCTCAAGCATATGAATCAAATTGTTTCTCTTTGACATTGGCTATAATGACTTTGGTAATATTCCAATGACTCTCGTAAGTTTCCAACAACTTAGATTGCATATCAATGTTTGATTTGGCAACTTAGTCCATGATCAATGTGCGAAAGGGCATCAATGTTGTAAATAGTTTTTTAGTAGACTAATCTGCCATAATAATTAGTCCCTCGATGGTTCATGTAATAATATACCTCTTTGATTTGAAAATAATGGACTATGTTTATTAGGATTTGGTTCCATGCAGATAAGAGACTGATAGATTTATGCCCCTTTACTCTATCTAGCATGCAGGTGTAACCTGATATCACACCATCATCTCAGTGTTTCTTCAATCTAGGTGGACCAAAACTATGACAATCAACTCTTGTTTATCCTATTTCGAATAAGCCTAGATATGCAGATGTTACATTATTGATTAGCCTTTCCATGACTGTAAGGGCTTATTTAAGTAGACTCTATTGGCATAGGCCCATTTTGAATATATTCTATAGGATTCAAAAATTCATCTATGTCCATGAAAGCCACCCATTGACATTCTTGGCAAGTGCATAATGCACAAATGGGAGAATCCAACCTCTTGGGTTTTAACCCATATCCACATATATCTACTCATGTTGAAAGAACACAATGATGTTATCACTTCTATGTTGTCATCATTGTTCTTATCACAAAGAAACCGCCTATGGACACCTAGATAGCCATGGTACATGATTGATTCACTGAGAAATGGAGCTTGGTTCCAAAGCATTGTGCAAGCACAAATCTGATGGAGAGGCCTAAGCATCTGCAGAGGTTTAGAGCTCATCATGGATTTAACTTCAATCCTAGCTACAAATGAAAGTAAACCATTCCTGGATCTGCATACAGAAGCCTTCAACCCTTGAATTTCTTGTATTTCTAAGTGATTAGGCTCCTCACATTTGATCACTTATTGAGCAGCCACCAAAAATTTGGTGTTAAAAACCTTGCTACCCAAATCCATGGTGTCCCATTTGTTGAAATCCCTAGCATTAAGCAGATCAGTGTTCAAATTGGAACAAAAATTACAAAAAAAGATTATTAGTATAAAAAATCCTTCCTATTCTCAATTTCAATCCTTTGACGAACATAATAATGATGTCTCGTTCTACTACTTCCTATTAAACAAGCATCCTCTATGCATAATTTTTTGGATAACTAACTTGTGAAGGGACCAGAATTCCATTTTCCTTGAGTCTTATAGTCAATTTCAATCCCTCTGCAGACTTTGCTTGTGGAGGATGTGGGTACCTCACAATTTGCAAGTCTTATTGTTTTATATCTACAGAGATGACAATGTGACAAGATCATGGACCAAAAGAGAGTTATCCTTGTCCACAACTCATTCCAACTGCATTATTTCTAGGTAGGATTTGAGGATGATGTGCTTAGATAACAAACCTTCCCTGAGGTGGAGGGTAAACAATTGCCATAAAATGAATCCCAAACATTAGAAACTTAGAACACTACATCTATCACCCGCATACACATTGTCATCAAGCTTAACCAACTTAAGGTGAACATATGCTCTCCTTGTATGTTTTTCACTCAAGCTAGGGATTTATTGCCCAACAACCCTCCTTGTTATAATTGAATTTCTCCAGCATTTATAGTGGTTAAGAAATTTTCAGAAGGATGGACCAGTAGTTAGATGGTTTCCATATTTATTTGTTGGACTAATTGTCAGATCTAGGTGTTTGTGTATTGGATCTCAAAGATGGTGTTAGCTAGATTCATATTTGAGGATAGACTTTATGGTGCCTCATTTTTTTAGTTATAGAAACTAAGTGTTATGACCTTATTAAAAGACTGATATCTAGGATTTCGTGCCTTCATCTATAGATCTACAGTGGTTAGAAGTGCACACAAGGACATAAGTTAAGTCCAAATGGATGATCTTGGACATTGTAAAGGATCATTTGATCCCTCTATATATGAGAAGAAAACAATAAAGGATATGTTTTATGTCCTAGTGGGCTTATAGAAGAGTGAGAACATAAATATGAAGGTGATATTGTGAAACAATCTTAGATCCATAGAGATGACCTAATTAGACTTAGTCAATAGTTACCTTATGCAAGGCGCATAATTTCGTGGTCAACTTGTAATAGTTATGGAGAAGGTTGTAAATTTAGCGCGAGTGAACCTAGCACTAAATGGATTCCTAGCTTCATGGGACACATTCTTCAAAGGTGTTTGTGATCATGAGAACCTTCCTCACATTGAAAATAAGGATGATGATTGTATCCAAGAGGAAGAATTGGATGGAGTTGAAAGCTAGCAAGAAGGGAATTGATGAGAACATTGTTCATTTGGCTAGACAAATAAGGGAAAAGGTAAAGGACCTAGCAAGGGTAAGGGAAAAAGTGAGGAGTAAACGTCATGTTTATTAATGGACTTGAGTAAAAATAAGTGCTTCATTCTTCATAAGCATGGTAATTATGCATCACAATGTCTAGAATCTACATTAGAAGAAGGGTAAGTGGAAGAAACAAAAAAGTAGGCAGTAGCATATATAGAAACTTAGTTGGATAATTTTGTTTCCAAGTTTGAGAAGGATTTCTCGATGGTATCTTCCCTATCTATCAACACAATTCTTAGGAATGTGTGGTATGTGAATATGGAACTTCTGATCATATGGCACCAACTTGACAATTATTATCTAATTTAACAAAGCAAGACTAACTAGTATAACACGATCTTGGTGATGCCAAATGCCTAATAGCAAGAGTAGGTATTATTCTCTTCCACCTTGAGCTACATTTTAGATGTTGATGATGTTTTTCTTCACCATTAGTGAAAAAGGAGCCACCAGAAATAAAGGACCATCATGCCTATTTTAGGGATTTTTACTTTTCTTCCTTGAACCTTTGTGTTGAGGATAGGCAAGTATTGTATACAAGGCATCCTCTATGACATTTAGCTAGTTCTTCACTTTCTACTATGTTTCTAGGTAAAATTACCAACAAAACATTTTATCATTATATGTTTATGATATGTATTGTAAAATGAATGAGTGGACATGTCTCTGTACAGTGCTTTAGCATGACGTAGTGCATAGCAGCATTCTTGCTAGTTTGATCTTAAACTTCCTCCATTTCCCTCAATACAAATTACCCTGGATACATGCTCAAGGGTACACACAGTTAAGATTATGTTGACATTATCTGAGACCTTTTGCATACTTCTTGACATGAGGCCAAATCATGTAATCCAAAAGTACTGATATAAAAAACTAGCCTTTTCCGCACGAGTTATTTCACCTTACTATACAAGTTAGACAGTATGGGTCTAATCTACGTGAGGCTTGCATTCAATATTTGATCCTGAAACTCATTTGGCTTGGCCCAACTTGTTGGCTTTGGTACCATAACCCGCCCTTCAAACTAGCTCTTGTATTTTGTCAGTGCATTAGATTACAAACCTAACTCAAACTGAAACTCAATTACAAACCTTATTATTTCCTAAAAGATAAGTTAAGAATTATATTTATTTCCTTATTTTCTATTATTTTTTATGTTCAAGGAGTTTCCAGAATCCCAGTACTAAATGTTTCTTGGTCCATGAAAAAACTATCCTACAATTGTTCCAGGTGATGGTTTATATTTTTTGAAATTGTGTCCATGCGCAAGCTCTCCTATGATGTATTTTAAAATTTTTCTTGTGAGACAAGTATTGAAGAACTGTGTGTACATTGTAGGTTATGCTGTGATTCGTTGCAATTGAGTATCTATCTTGGTAAAAAATGAGAAGCATAGTTTTCGTCGGTAAAATTTTGAATTTTTGAGACATTGAATCGTCTATAGAAATATGAACTCTATCTTTCTTCATAAAAATTTTCAATTTTCCACAAAAAAATGATATTTTGTGCTTTACATAAATTAGGGGTAAAAATAGTGTTTGTGTCATTTGTTTTAATCTTAGTTTCATGATAGAGTAAGTAAATATTAGGATCTTGAAAGAGTAATTATGTCCTTAACGTTTTAGATTTTTATTTGTTGGATCAATCAAAAGCCTCCAACATTATAGTTTATACAATGTAATTTTAACTACATATAAGTCTATGTTAAGATCCATTCTTTGGATTAAGGTACCTACCTATGTATTAGTAAAGATATTAGGATTGAAGAGTAAAGTATAAGCCATTTCTAATGGACTGCATGCACAAGTTACCTACCTATTTTTGGTCGGATTTTGAGATCGCAAAACTAATGGTTCACTCTGTGCTTCTTAGATCATCATCTTTGTACTATGGGTTGGGAGGTCCATGCTTGTGGCATACAAATCTTTGATATCATGATTTGTTTGCCCTTGATTTTTCTCATTATTGTCCTAGTGACATGGGGTGCTCCAAAAAGGATGCAACAATGTTGAAGGAGAGAGGGGTATTCTTGCCCAATCATCTATGCCTTACCTGAGGTATAAGGTAAGATTATCCCAACCCTCCTAATGGTATTCTTGGTCACCCGGACACTTCAAAAGGAAGCAACAAAGTTGTAGGAAATAGGGTTAGGGATGTGTTCTTGTCTGAAAGGTCTTAACAGAGTTAGAGGGTAACATTATGCCAAACCTTGTAATGAAGGTAAGATACCTCATGTGGTTGGTTTTGAATAAGTCTTATCAGCTTATCCTCAAAAGTCAAGCCTTCTAAACATAATGTAAGTAAACTTTCCTTGATCTCTTAACTGAGCATAACAATCTGTTTGCCTTATTTTGTAAGAATGTCGGTCATGATTGATAAACTATTTTTGGAGAAGCATTATGAAAGGATTTTGCTATAACCGTTGTTTTTTGTTGATTGATATTAGTTTTTTGATGCATGTCTCTATTTTAACGACACAACTAAGTTTGGGAAAACATTTTGACAGAACCCTCAGTTTGACAAACGTGGTATTTGGTGCTAGATTGTTATTTAGGAATATTAATATTTTAAAAATGTTCCTTGTTTGTAGGCATATACTATTGAGTTGGAAGCTAAAGTAATAAAACTCAAAGAAGAGAACAAGAAATTATGAAAAACAAGTATTTTGGAAAAACCTATAATTGATATAAGGATCCATAGGATGAACTTATTTCTTTAGGCAATTGGTTGTTTTATTATCATAAAATCTATTTACTAATCATTAATGGATCTTTTTGTCTAAAAAAACATGCAGAAATAGCTTAACTGCTAAAAAAATAGGTATACAAACCTAGAAATCTTGGTTTTCCATCTACTTGGATGAATATATTCTATGCGCACCATTTGAATGTAGCGATTAATATTATTGTCATATAATGTTACAATAATCTAGATAGCAGTTTTGAGGGGGTGTAACATGGCCTTGAATTTTTGTTGTTTACCCATGAACCCATTCATCACCATTTTTCCTTAACTTCAATTAGTTTTTATATATTCCACCAAGATGTTTAGAGGGCAAAGAAGCTTTAGCAGTGGGTTTGTTAAATGTGATTGGTATCTATTGATTTGATTCTTTTAATTCTTCATTGGTTCAGACATTTTAATTTTAATTTATTATTATTCACATTCACATCTAAAAACCTATTTGTGAGGGCTGAAGGCACAAATAATTCATCTTGAGGATATTGGATTTCTAGGTATGTGTGAGTTCACTTCTTCTGGGGTGAACCTAGTATATATGTGTGTGGGTGTTTCTGTGCATTATCTAGCAAAATATAAACTTAAATTATGAGATTTAAAATCTCTTAAAATTGCAAAGTTATTGGCATATTTTTGTTTCAAGGACTTTCATTGTTTTATTATTTCGGGTTCGACTTTCATGTAAATATAGCTATTGTGTTTTCAACCATTCCATTCAAAAGTATCATTTTCAAATTACTAAGATTTGTGACAGCTTTGTAAATTTCGTCTTTTTAATTTATTTTGAGAGTGATTTTGATATAATTTCAGTTGTGATTTTAATTTGTATGTATATTTATTTTAACTCTTAATTCAAAATAGTATTGTAATTATAAATGAAGTAAAATTAACCAAAATTGTGAGTTATTGATATTTATTTTCATTAGAGGAAATTTGATTTTAAAAATTTAACATTGAACTTCCATGTCATAATATGTAATGCAATCAAAATCTTTTAAAATTAAAAAGAAATATAGATACCTAATATGACATGGCAAATTTTAATTATCTAATTTGGGTATAGGTGAATTTTTTTAATAATATGGTTTACCTACCTTAAAAATTAACCTTAAACATGAATGGTAGTGAAATGACATTTAAAACTATATTAAATATTAAAAATAAAATTAATATTTAAGGAAGAGTAAATCATGGGTTGATTATTAAGTAGAGAAAAAAATTTAAATTTCTAACTCATGTAATATTAATAATATATTTTTCTATGCACAATCATTTAGAAACATAATTCATAAAACTAGAAATATTTTAAATATGATCTTTTTTCAAAAACTTTCATTTCCATTATTTTTTCAAGATTTACGCCTTTTCAAGGTATTTTAAGATTTCAAAATTTATGATTCTTGTTTCGCTTTAATTTTCAAAGCACTTGGCTATTATGGATTCTATATGGAGGAAGCAAGGAATTTTGAAGAGGAATATGAGAATTTTGTTTTTTAAGAGATTTAGGGCTTTTCACTTTAAGTTTTTTTTTCAAAGATTTACGGCTTTTCACTTATTTTTTAAGATTTCAAAATTTATTATGATTCTCTCACTTTATAATTTTCAAATTACAGGTGATTCTAGGGCACTAGGCAATTCTTGATTCTAAATAGAGGAAGCGAGGAAATTTGAACTAAAATTAGAGGAATACGAGAAAATATTTTTAAGATATTTACCGCTTCTCATTTTAGGAAAAACTTTTCAGTATTTAACTCTTTTCATTGTTTTTTAAGATTTCAAAATTGTGACGCTTCTCTCATTTGGCTATTATGGATTACACTTGGATTTCTAGATTCTACATAGAGGAAGCAAGGAATTTTGAACCAGAATATGAGGAATATGAGATATTTTTAAAGAGATTTACCTCTTTTTATTTTAAGAGTTCTTTTTTTTCAAGATTTACAACTTTTCACTATTTTTTAAGATTTCAAAATTTATGACGCTTCTTCTCTCACTTTATAATTTTCAAAGTACAAGTGATGCTATGACACTTGGATATATTCTATGACACTTTGCTATTCTGGATTCTACACAGAGAAAGCAACGAAATTTGAACCAGAATCAAAGGAATATGAGATTTTTTTATAGAGATTAACCTATTTTCATTTTAATATTTTTTTTTCCATATTTAATTCTTGTCAAGGAATTTTGAACCAAAATCAGAGAAATATGAGAAACTTTCAGAGAAACTCTGTAGCAGGCAATGGACTTGGATGCCCCTATGGATCCCCTATAATTCCCCATCGAACCATTTACCTTTGCCATTAAAAGTGTCAGAGAAAGTAATAATTGATTTGGGTTGGTGGTAGCTTTCCTCCTCAAGTCCTCGAAATTCAATTGAATGACGTAGGGATATAGGAATACACATATGGTCATACTGTAGTACGACCATTGTGTGACCTCTTCAAAGATGGTGTATTGTTTTAGTAGGTCAACTATAGGAAAATCTTTCTACAAACGAAATGACATTTTCTACTTGATTATATTTTGGCATAGTTTTTTGGATGCAACAATCAGACTAGCACTATATGAGTGGGATGCTTAATGACTGGCAAGAGAATCTATCAAACTTTACTACAGACAAGACAAAAGGTGATGAGTGTGTGATTGTGCATCTTTGGGATAGTCTATAGAAAGAAAGAAACAAGATTGTTGTTGCACCAACCTTCTACCTTCTCATGGAAGAAAATTTTGAGTATTTTTCAGAAATGACAAGGTTGTGCCTAATTGGTGCAGGTGATTTGAAGTATCCATCGAATTATGCTAGTCCAGAGGCTATACAGAGTACAATGTTGTACGGTTATGCAAAAATCCTTGAAAACCCATAATATATTTTATTGTCTTTTCAACCATATAAGCTAACATGTTGACTAAAAATGGAAAAGTTTCAGACTCACTGAGATATTGTCAAGTTGTTTCAGAAATTTTGAATAATCTGAATAATATTTGGTGCTCCTCTAAAGTTAAGTCATGCAAAAAAATTTCTTCCCTGAAATACTATATATACACTCATAGGCAGTGAGGATATAGCTCAAACCTTGCTCCTACAATGTTGATGGAAAGGTCCTTTGACTACAATTGTTTGGTCCATTCACCAAATTATTGAAATTGATATTCAAGTGATTCAATTGCATATCCAAATGCTTATCATCCTCCAAATGAAACACCATTATTTCCATCTGCATCAATGGAGCAATTAAGTGAATGGGAAACTAACAATGGAAAAATTGTTATGGAGACTAAAAAAAGATTATCCCCAAACTTGCAACTTCTTTTGAATTAAACTCTAATGAAGTAGATGAGGTTTCTAATGAAAATGGACTAGGAACAACATGCACATCTGCAACTAAATATTCTTCAGATGTCCCAATTGTTTCCTGTCAAAGAGTCGAAGACATTTTCTAGAGGCGTTGGATCCATGCATCAGTATTCAACTACAGACAATGTTACACAATTTACTAAAAATGGAATTGTGACGCTTTCTTCACACTAGAGGACCACTTCATGGAGTGGTGGATATCTACATTCAATTAAAAAATCTGAGGAACCTGAATCTCTCAGAACACGAGAGGGAAATAAATTTTGAACGTTTTCAAACATTTCAAGAAGGGTCCTTGGTTACTTCTCTAATAGTATAAAATTAGATGCAGAGAGGTGAGGATATGGTGAGTATGTCTATGTATCCTTGTCCTCTACACCACCTATTCGCCTCCACATTATTCCATGTTGGTCAAGCAATCGTAACTTTTTTATGGAGGAAACAAAAACAACATATACAAGAAAATCGGTCATAGTTTACAAAGCAACATTCATGATGATAGTTTTGAACATTCATGCTGATAGTTTTGGAGATGATCTTCAAGAAATGGAACCCTAACTAGTACCACAGTATGTGTGAATGCAATTACTGTAAATATTTATTATTAGACAAAATGTTTGACTTGAAGCAATGATTAGTTTTTTTATCTTGTCGTGCAATTACATTGTATTCTACTTTACATCAGATGCAAAGAGCGAAAGCTAAATGAGGGAATCTACAATTTTTTTATTAAAAGAGGACCAGATTAAAAAATTGATTCAAACAATAAATATTTAAGTCTTGATTCATGTAGGGACATTGATGCCATTTATTCGCTCTCTTGAGATGAATCTTTAGATCTTTAGGCTGGTTGCTAGGGGTATTCTTGATCTTTTTGCATAAACACTAGGCGTATTGTCCATGTTTTAGCTATGGATAATGATAGAGGAGGTTTTGGATCCACACCTATGTTATATTTAGGTAATTTAAAGGTTATAGACTCAAAGGAAGCCAGAAATGCAAGTGAAGAAAATGCTGACATTGTGAATTCTTTGACAGAAGAAGAGCCCCCATCAAACCTGAGCAGAGGCTTATCATAAAAATTATGAATGCACAAGTCAGGTTAATATTAAATAAAAGTTGGAATCGATAGTGAATGAATGTGAATGAATGTAATGGAGGCAATAATTCTGACATCAAGAATGAAGAATGTGAGAATAATGGAGAAAATCGCATAGATGAAGGCTATGGTGGGAAACTTAATTAAAATTTTGAATAGAAATTTAAAGATGAAAATTCATTCTCACTAGTATCAAGAAGAGTGGACAAGAACAATTGAACCTTCTTTTTTCTTTTATAAATCATGGATTGGGAATGCTTAAAGGCTCAAAAAGTTTGGATCGCTACATTAGTGAGTTTTTACAATCAAAGGGGTCTTAAAAGAGGTCTTGCTCATTGGATTGTTGGTTGCCTTGAAGCATCACTCATTCTGAATTAAGACAAATAGCGATGCAACGTCTACAACTAGGATGAAAAAACTTGAATATTGTTTATTTCTTGGCACTTGTGAATGCATTGGTTCAAAAGTAATGTTGTATTGCCTTTGAATGTAATTTTTTATTGTTTTTAGAGAGATAATAGTTAGGATGAAAAACCTTGTCTCTTTAAAGACAATATGTCTTTAATCCCAACTATTGTTTCTATAAAGACAAAAACTAAAATTAAATTGTCTCCAGAAAAGGATTATTTTATATATTGCTTTTATAGAGACAATATTTTAAGACAATTTAATTTGAGACACCTGCTTAAAAACATATTTGAAACAATACACAAGTTTTCTTTTATCTCAAGTTAAGACAATTTACTCAAAAATTGTCTTAATTATTTTCTTTAAACCCCTTTGTGTTGTAGTGAAAAAATGGGGCTATTAAGTGCATGGGATGACCAATTTTGTAAATGAAACAAAGTGAAGGAGGCATTGTCAGATCAGTCCTAGTTATTTGAATTTGTATCCGTGAGGAGAGAGAAGTTGACATCACCACCCGCTGGCAATTAGAAACGAGAAGGCTGACATATAGGTAAAATAATATTTAGCTAGTAGGTATTATGGTTTGTCTTCTTGTGTGTTGTGTTTCGATGTTGTGAGAAAGAATGCTGGATTTATGTATTAGGTGAGTTTATACTCCTGTAGAATTGGTGGCTAATAAAGCTTCTGGGTGATTTCAGTGCAAAAATATTGTTGTATACGTTACTGTTCACTACATTCAGTGTAACATTGTAGTTATGTTCGGCCAGGGGAATATTGGAGTTATGTTTGATGTGAATTCACATTCATTAAAAATTTATGGGCTATCTAGGTGCACTACAAGGCATGTGTGTTTGTTTTTATCAATATATTATTAGTATAATTATATTTATTTAAATATGTAGTGGATAAAGATTGATATCAATCACATGTAATTACATTAATAAATATAATGCAAAACTTGTTACTTAAGATTTAAAAATTATATAATTAATATTCATAAATAAATATATGAATATGATATTGATAAATATATTTGAAATATTGATAAAATAATATCCTCAAATAATATATAGTTATAAAATATGATTTTTTCATATAATCTCAGGGTTATGAATTTCCTTAGATTTAATAATAAAATATTAGGTTTACTATTATTTGGTTATTAATATAAATAGTATTGTTACTATTATTTATTAAATAATTTCTAGGTTTAAATGGGCAGAGTTTATAATACATTATCTTTTGATTTCATTAATCTGTTAGATTTTATATACTAACAATTCCACTAGATGTTGCAAAAGAAATGCTGTAAGACAATAGCATATAGCACTAATTAATGGTTCTTTGACAATTGTTGAAAGACAAAAATATTAACACAAGACAAGGGCATGTTACAATGAAATCTTACTACAATACTACTTCCTTGAGTGTTACAAATGTGTTAAAGTTAAATAACTTTTCAGATTATGCCAACATGAATGCACATGAATGCCTAGTAAATAAAGAAATAGATCTTAATTTTGTACCTTCAAAATTAGAGGTTGTTTTAGTACAATTCCTCCATATTTCTTGTTGACCACGCTCTAGAATGAACTCCCCTAAAATTCCACTATGCACCATTGTTCCCTAAAATTCCACTTTGCACCATTGTTCACCATCAAATTAATTGTTAGAGGATTGAGCAATGTTCTACCCCTCAGATTAAACAGTTAATTATTATTAAACATAAAGCTGAAAAAATTAAGAAAAATAATTGTTAACTATTGTTCTTGTTTCACCGTAATTGATTGTGTGGATCTATTAAAAGGTTGTATCTCCTCATAACACCAAGAATCATCTCTAATTCATAGTTCTTGCAATTGTTTCGCTTGATCTTTCTTGAGGTTTCTGAGTTCTAGGTATTCGATTTGTTTCTATTGTATTTCAAGCGTTTAAATGGCTTCATACAATTCTTATTATGGCGGAGGATTTCCTAACCAGGGTTTCGATCATTCTTCATGGGATTACAATGTTGTGATGAACATGAAAAAATACCAGCCTTGTCGTGCAGAGTCATCTAAAGACAACTTATTTGTAGCTTAGTTTTGCCCTCTTAACATCAACTATAGAGGTTTATTTACATCTTTTGTTGAATATTGGCAGGCTCCTCACCAGGCTTGCATTGGTTTTGTAATCTAACTCTTATCCGTTCCTACTTACTCAAATAATGATGTAAGTTCTTTAATTATTTGATTATGTAGACCATTTTGTTGATTTTTTTATGCGAATCTTTTCCAATGGTGAATGATAGGGGTTTCTTCTGAATGAATGGGTTGGATCACGTTGGCATAGTTTATTTCATTTCAAAACATTTGGCACTATAATGGTGAGTGCATTTCTCGTGTCCTCTTTGGCCTCTGCTTTCCTTTCCACAGCTGCAATCACAACCACGAGTTGAGAGTACCCATTTTTGGGAGGGTTATTGGGCTCAAGTAGCAGTATATTGATGTGGTTGATACTCGCATCTTCGATCTTTGGTGATGCTTCGACAATTTACACAATTGAGAAAAATCTAAATTTATTTGCATATGCCAGAACGTACATTAATAAAAATGAAATGATATTAGTGTTAGTGTCCGAGTGTCCGTAGAAATGTAGAAGGAACTTGCGAACGTAGTTGAAGCCTGAAATACTGAATCATACAGATCAAGTGGTCACTTGTTCGAGAGGTCATCCAGTATTTATAAAAACCTGGAATACTTACTATATCTTTATATTTTTTCACACAAATTTGAGGTTTAGTGCGATTTACATGGAACTCTGAGGAAGCACTCTCTAATGATATCATCGGTAAGATTAGGAATAGTTTCATCTAGTCTTAGTAGTGCCAACATCGACCTACATAGGCTCATATTCAGTTTTAACTAAAATGAAAAAAATAAACAAAATTAGTGAATAACCAATCTTTACAATACGACTTGTATTATCCAAATTTGCTAACAAAACAATAATGGAGTAGTTCTGTTTTTTGTTGGGTGTCGTGGAGAAATTATGAATCGCTAAGGTTAATATATATAAAAACCAGAATGATTGTTTTACCTGAAATGAAAAAAATAAACAAAATTATTGAATAACAATTCTTTACAATACGATTTGTATTGAACAATTTTTTTAACAAGCAATAATGCATTATTTCTGTTACCATGGTGTTCATCGCATTTAATCATCTGTTGGGTGTCATGAAGAAATTATAATCGGTAAGTTTAATATATATATAAAATGAGAACGGTTATAAAACAACGAAACACACCCTGAAACAATTATGAATCGATTGGAAATAAAGTGGGATAATATATATAAAAAATTTAATGGTTATAAAAGAACGAACTGTCAAATTCATTTCGTTTAACGAAGAAGTGACCGTCAAGTATTTTAAATTTGGTTGAATTGTTAACGTCTATAATGGATTTGATTAAATTTCACTGTTATCAAAATCTAAATCTTTGAAGTGGCATTGACCCCTTCAACAAAGTTTCTAAACATCGTGAAAATGTAAATTGACAAACCAAAATATAGCTTCGGTGGGTGTAATCTTCAAGAGCATGTATTTCTTCTTAAGAGGGTACAATCGTCAAGAGCATGTATTTCTTCTTAAGAGGGTACATGTTCAAAACTAAGGGGGTAGAGTACATATTCCTTTACAGACATAACAATCAAGTTGTTGCTTGGAGTTGGGTCCCTTGTTCCACAAACAAGGGGCTATCATACACCACTTTGGTGCCTGGCTTGGTCCATGGGGGCTTCATTGAACCTCTAACATACCATGTGCATTCGCGGAATATTAAAGAATTCCCTTAATTTAATTACGTATTGGAAAAAACCTTTAAAAATCACAACCCAATATACTTTCCCATAAAAAACCCATAAATTCAATAGATATTGTAAGTATCCATTTTCTCATTAACATTTTTATACCCTTTTATATTTTTCAATAACTTTGAGCTCCATTTTTTATGCCTAATAATATAAAAAACCTTTTACCCCTATATATCCCGCAATATATTATGTTGGTTTTTCCTCAATATATATCCCCCAATATGAATTGACGTGGTATGGTATTACTCCCCTAATGAATCCCCATGGCTTGGTCATGGCCTTAAAATACATAATAATAATAAATGATAATGATAATGATAATAATGAAATAATATTAATATAATAAAAGATATTGTAAATTAAATAAATAATAATAATAAAAAAATAAAGATATGTAATATATAATAATTTACGTTTAATATTTTATATTTAAACAAAAAAATAAAATATATTAGAACATTAATATAATGATGATTAAATTATAAATAAAAAACATAAAACTAATAAATTATAAGAAATCATTTTTAATCGAATAGAGGGATCTTCTACTTTATCAAAAACTTAATGCCCGAGAGGATGGAAAATCGGATGCGGTTTTATTTGATACAATTTATAATTATCTTTTCATCAAAGATCATTAACTAACTTGGAGTTAATAAGATGGTTATTTCTCACCATAAACAACACTTCACTGTAATTTAAAAAACTACACACACATCTGTGACAATTTGAACCAAATAAAAAACTTTTCAAACAACTAAATCTATTTTTAAGAAACATTTCTAACAACTAAATCTATTTTTATATTTAAAAATACATGTTAAATTACAAAAATTAACAATTTCATTAGAAATAATATCACCAAATTTTATGGAAAAAATCACTTTATTAAATTACACCTTTATATTATTAAACTTTTAAGATTTTTAAATCACTAAATTCATTTTACATTTAAAAAAAATAAACATTATAAAATTACAAATTCCCTTATACTCATAAAAAGCCTAACTATAAGAAGCTTATACTCATATTATGAAACAAAACTTCCCTTACAATTAATAATTAAGCCTAACTATAACATGCTTAAACTCATATTAAGAAACAAAACTTCCCTTATGATTAATAATTAAGCCTAACTATAACAAGCTTATACTCATGTTATGAGAGAAAACTTCCCTTATGATTAATAATTATTCATAATGTAAATGGAAACCTTAGCTGCAATACAAGAATATATGTGTTTAGTCAGACTGATTTATGTTTCAATGCTCATCCTCCAGGTCCTGGTAATCACGTTGAAATAACCAGTTATCCTGATGTCTAGACCATCAACTATTTATTATAAATTGTTACAAGACACCTTTTCATATGTAATAATACCATATATTATGTTATTGAAACCTAATCTAATATTTTCCAAGTTGAACATGGGATAGATTAATTAATCCATGAAGCTTTGCTTCCCATAAATCAGGGATAATTGCTTGAATATTCCCTCAGACTCGTCTGTCAATACTTAGAATTGTTATCATATTTCCAGGAGATGCTTGGTATTCATTCAGGCCATAGCCATGGCTAATGTTTGAGGCCTATCAAATATTTTTATATAAATAAAATATATATTGAATGAACTAAAAATATTTATATTGAATATATTTCACTGGAAAGAATGAAGAAATCACATCATAAGAAGAGAATAGTAATTGAATCGATGGGATTTGCAAGACATACAGGATGGAGATTCATTGCATTAGCATTTTGAGAAGGGAAGAAACAATTAAGGTAGTTTCCTAGTCATAAAATAAATAAAACCTAAACCATATTTCATAGCAAGTATATACGATGTTCGTTAAATAATTGTGAGATGGTTATGGCAGGGCCGACTTGTGAGACATTTATGACATCATCCGATGGCTAAGAATGGTTCAATCGTCTAACAAAAAATCTCGATGGCTAGGAATGGTTCAATCGTCTAACAAAAAATCTCATGATGCAGGATGGTACAAGGTGGCATTTCAATATATTGTAATTTAATTGAATATGTCCTAAAAAAATATTGAAAACAAGGACCAAACAAGTTTTTCGCTTCATTACTGAGCTTGGAGTGGAGTATGCCTTAAAATTACTTTTTCTTGGCCATGGGCTTATATTCTTTAGAGTTAAATAAATAGATTAGAGGTCTAAGACCTAGAGGCATCTAGTGGGAGTAAAAGGCTTCCACTTTATAAATCACAAGTGGATAATTCCAAGTGAATTGGCTTTCCTTCAATAACAATGATCAGTCATCTGGCATTCCCACATAATAACCAGTGATAATTTCCTTCACTACTCTTTAACAACTGAGTCATAAAGTTATGATAAATTTTCCCACTATGTAAAAATAAAACATAAACAATTATTCACTTTTGGAATGTTTTAACTAAAAATAAGCGGGACAAGACCCACCTGAACATGAGATTGTGCTCCCTCTATCTCCTTCTGGAACTAGAAGCATACCCCTCATCACCTAACAGTTCCTCACCCTTCGAATTAGTGGGAACAATTCTCCAAACAAGTGCCTTAATAAGAGGGACAAGATCCACCTCGACACGAGGTTGTGTTCCCTCTGGCTCCTTCTGGAACCAGAAGCATCCCCCTCATGACCTAACTTCCTTACCGTTGAATTAGTGGAAATAATTCCCAAGATAGGTGCCTTAATGTGAATTATTGGAACCCAATCCTAGGGTAGGTGCCTTAACGCTTTATTTCAAGTGGGTCTGATAGTGAGCTGTTGTTAAACATTTGCAAGTTGTTCATTTCATTATGTTTAAATGAGATATTTTCTAAAATTTAAAAACAACTAAAGTATAATCAAGACAAGAAGCAAATATGTTCTCCAATATGGTCATGGTCAAACACATTGTGTCAATATGGTCATCATCAAAATTAATTCTCATTCTTACTGTGATCAAATCTATTTTTCAACCAAGAGTTGCATTATGATCATCCTCATATTCAGTTGTGCCAACCAAACCAAAACCCAAACATTTTCACTAAAAAATAATCTAGCCAAAGAGCAAATAAGTTCTCCAATACGGTCATGGTCAGACACATTGTTTCAATATGGTCATCATCAAACATAATGTCCATTCTCTCTGTGATCAAACTCTATTTTCAGCAAACAGTTTCATTATTATCATCCTCCAATTCAATTGTGCTAAACAAACAAAAACCAAAACATTTTCACTGTGATCATGCTCAAACTCAATGAGTCAACCATTGAACCCAAATAGTTTCACTATGATAATGATTAAACTCAATGTGTCAACCAAAGAAGAACCCAAATAAGGAATTTCACTATGATCATGCTCAAAAATAGTTTTACTATGATCATGCTCAAACTCCATGCGTCCACCAAAGAAGAACTCAAACAAAAACTCTAAGATTAAGCTAGATAAGGACCAAATAAGGTGACCAATACATGTTTCACTATGGTCATGGTGAAACTTAATGTTTCAATATAATCATAGTCTAGTTATGGTCAAACTCAATCTTTCAATACAGATACAGTCTAGTTATGGTCAAACTCAATGTTTCAAAATAGTCAAATTCAGTGCTCTTCTTCACTATGATCAAACTCAATTTGTCAACTAGAGTTTCACCATGAGCATGCTCAAATTCAATGTGTAAAAGGAAGAAGAAACCAAACGAGGACTTAGATTAAGGGAGGAATTTTCTACTTGTTTATGTAACTCTGCAATTTTTGACATCTTCACATCTTTGAAGAATTTATTTTAAGAAAAAACATTTGCAGAGTTTTTGACATATTGAAATAGATTTATAGCTTCAAAGTAAGTTTCTTTGTTTTATAATCTCAAAGTAAAGTTATTTTATGCATACTGAAATTGATTTATATTGTCAAAGCGAATGTATGTAGCTGAACTCCATGAAAATACCCATTTGCAACTGATTTATTTTTCTTTTGGAATAAATGTTGCCTTGAAAGAAGGATTTTGCTTATAGATTAAAGCATACTTTGAAAAATGTACACTTGTTTAACTACATACAAAAATGTACACTTATTTTTCCCAAATGAACTAGATAAAAAAATATACCCTTGTTTTCCAATGGAAGTTTGGAAAAATGATACTATGAATCCTTGAAAATTTGAATTTAGAAAATAAAATGAACTTTAGTGGTATGCCTTTTATGAATCCATGGAAGTTTCAATATAAATAGTCGATTGATTTTGGCGAGCATAACTAAGGTTGTAAAAGAAATAATAACTAAGGCTGTAAATGTAAATGATATATATTAAGGATATGTGTGAACACTATTAAGGAATAATAACTAAGGTCGTAAATGTAAAGGATATATATTAAGGATATGTGTGAATAGTGTTGCATGTTTGAAGCGTATATATTAATGACATCTATGAACACCATCTAATGTTTGTAGGTTTGCATCATATATATTAATGATATATGTGAACATCATCGAATGTTTTCAGGTTGTATATTTCTGAATGCAATATGGAAAATTCAAATGCAGGTTGATTGATTGAAATTCTTAATACATTCCATGGTCATGTAAACTTAATAATAATAATAATATAATATTTAAAGATTAAAAATATTTATTCTAAAAACATTCACAGAACATAAACTCACAAATACACATGAACTTAATACATTCTATGGTTATGTAAATTTAATAATAATAATAATATAATATTTAAAGATTAAAAATATTTATTCTAAAAACATTCACAGAAGAGAAACTCACAAATAGAAGAAAAGAAACATGAAACTGTAAAGTACTGCAAATTTAGTTCATGGAAAAATCGCATGAGTTTCATTATTGGTATGATTCTGAAAGAAGTGGCTTGAGTTTCATTATTGGTACCATTGGGCAACCAGAAAGGACACAAAAATCAGAAACATCTCACTGATTGGGCAACCAAGAAAAAACGTACTATTTCATTGGAAACATCCAAGAAGAGAAAAGAGGGAAACATTTGAAAAAGGAAACATCTAAAATATATTGGCTTTATCTAATTATGCAGTTTGATTTTATCTTTTGTAATAAAGATAATGATTGCATTGTTTTTAAAAGGCTCATCTCTTCTTCATAATAAAGTAGTGGTATTGTTTGCACACCTGTGTTATTCCAGTGTTTGTGTCTACAGTCTGTTCTGTGATTCTCTGTTTTATTAATTTTCAGATCTGCAAGTAGATCAATTGGTATCAGATCGTAAGATCTTGGAACCCATCCACCTATTCGAAGAAATTTTTTTTTTTTTAAGGGTCATACATTTCACTCCATTCAGTGGATGAAAATCATGCCGCCTCGTCAAGAGCGTCAAGAGCCCTCCCATGCAGACTCGCCAATGAATGATTTAGCTAGGGCTCTTCAAGAGCTAATTACGCTACAACAACAACAACGCCCTCGAGGGAAAATGCAGCTTGATGCACGCTTTCAACTGCCCAAATTCTCAGGGCAAATGAATGGTGAGACTGTTGATTCTTGGATCCGCAGCCTCTCCAACTATTTTAGAACCTGTCCAACAATGGACGAGGAGATGAAACTTTAGATCGTCAGTCTACAATTGCGAGGCCTAGCACAAACATGGTGGGATACTCATCTTGAGAATATGTCCTTGGTTGTGGAACTTGGAGAACAAGCCGAGACCAAATTGACGCCTATCACATCTTGGAATCTCTTTTGCGAGGCCTTACGTGAATGCTAATATCCTCCAGGATATATACAAAATCTCCTTGCCAAATGGTTGCAGCTTCGACAACTACCCAATCAATCCATGCAAGCCTACATTCATGTCTTATACAAGTTGCGCATTCAACTCCATATATCCGATCCAGACGAGGTACTAATTATCAAATTTAATTCTGGTTTGCTAATGCTTCTTCATCGCGAAGTTGAGTTGTTTGATAGTCCTTCATTAGACAAGGCCTTTATTCGGGCCCTGGCTGTGGAACGCAAAGTGGGTACTCGAATCCGATATCCTCAAGCCAAAAATGGTCCATCTTCCTTTGATTCTTCTAATGTCGCCTCTGCCTCATCCCCCACACCTCACCGCACCCCCTGGTGTACATTTCACAAGACCAACTCACATGCTTCTGCAGATTGTCGAGTATTGAAAAATCTCCGCCCCCAGAAAACTCTTTTTACAGAGGTCGAACAACAAAAGGCCACTACCCCACTTCCAGTTGTTTCTCTTGAAAATCCAATTGAAGTGGACCCCTCTCTCATCTTCATGACTGCTAATGCAACAAAAACCTCTGTTACGCCTTTGTTTACCCATAATTGTCAAATCAAACATGAGTTGGCCACGCTTATTCTTGAAAATGGGAGTCAAAAGAATCTTGTGTCACAAGACTTAGTTGCACGCCTTTGCCTTCCCAACACTCCTCACCCCCACCCGTGTTAGCTCGGTTGGGTCAGAAAGGACGGTCCTCGTCTTACCATCTCACAATGTTGTGTTGTCACCTTTGCTATTGGACCTTTTCGTGATACTGTGGTATGTGATGTTTCTCCTCTAGATTGTGTTGATTTATTGCTAGGAATTCCATACCAAGAGGCTTGACATGCTGTTTATCATGCTACAGATCACCAATACCACTTGCAACACGATGGGTGCACCTATGTGCTCACATCCTCAGCTAGCACATCAAGCCAACCTTCCATTGGCAAAGCTCCCATTATGAGAGTCAATTTCAACCAAGATGTTTCTTTGTGCTTGGTTCGCCCTGTCAAGCCAGACAACCTCACCAATCCAGTCCCTCCTTCAATGGCTCCTCCCCTCCATGAATTTGCAGATGTCTTCACCCAACCCACAGGGCTGCCTCCAGCACGCTCTGTTGAACACCACATTGATCTTATTCCTGGCGCTTCCTTACCCAATGCCCCATCTTATCGCCTTGCTCCTCGAGAGGCAACTGAGATAGAACGCCAAATTGAAGAATTGTTGACATCTGGTCATATTCAGACGTCATCCTTGCCATGTGCATCTCCAACTTTTATTATTCCAAAAAAAGATACTTCTAAATGGCGCCTCGTGACAGACTATCGATCCCTTAATAAAGCCACTGTTAAAAACCACTACCCCCTTCCCTGCATTGAGGATTTGTTGGACCATTTACACGGGGCTTGTTTCTTCACAAAGATGGATTTAACTGCAGGCTACCATCAAGTTCACATGCATGCAGCCGACACATGGAAAAATGCTTTTAAAACAAAGTTTGGGCTATTTGAATGGTTGGTCATGCCATTTGGACTGACCAACGCACTGACCACCTTTATGAGATTCATTAATGATGTTTTCAGGGTGCATTTGGGTAAGTTTGTGGTCATCTACCTTGAGGACATTTTAGTATTCAGTAAATCTTGGGAAGACCATGTTCAACATGTTCGCACCATACTTGAGTTATTGCGAGCACATCACCTTCAGATCAAAGAAAAGAAATCCTATTTTGGACAAACATCAGTTCAATATTTGGGATTTATTATTGACAACAAAGGGGTTCACCCAGATCCCTCTCGTGTACAAGCCTTGGCGCAATGGCAAGCCCCTTCCAATTCACATGACCTCAAGAGCTTCATGAGAGGTACTAATTTCTACAAAAAGTTTGTCTCTCATTTTTCACAGTTCGCTCACCCTTTGCACCAGTTGTCTCATCAAGCAAAGTTTATTTGGGATGCTGAATCAGAGCAACATTTTGCTCAACTCAAGAGTGCCTTATGCTCTGCTCTTGTTCTTCACTTGCCAGATATGAACCAACCATTTGAGATGGAAAGTGATGCCTCTCAATTCGCCATTGGAGTTGTTCTTAAACAGGGAGGCCACCCTATGGCATACCATTCTGAGGCACTTGCAGATGCTAAGCTCATGTACAACACCTATGACAAGGAATTCTACAGTTTAGTGCAAGATTTGAAGCAATGGCGCCATTACATTCTTGGCAAAGAGACCATCCTCCATACAGATCATCATCCGCTAATCTTCATCAACTCACAAAGAAAGATTCAAGAGCAACGCCATTTAAAGTGGGCTTCTTACATTCAACAATTCCATCTGGTGATTAAATACAAGAAGGGGACAAGTAATAAGATGGTTGATTTGTTAAGTCGACTGCATGCTCAGGTCCTACACATTCTAGAGGTGCGTTGTGTTGCATATGATGCTTGGAAATATATGTATGCAACAGATCTGGTCTTTGGTGAGATATGGGAAGCTTTGCAACACCCTACAGTCATCAACCAAACTTCCTTTCTTGATTATACCATTCGTGATGGTTGGTTGTATAAATTGAACCAGCTATGTGTGCCACAATCTGATGATCGTCTCATTCTCATCCATGAAGCACATGCCTCTTCATGTGGAGGGCATTTTGGCACAGCCAAGACCATTCTCAATCTTCAACGCCACTTCTATTGGCCTGCCTTACCAAAGCAAGTGGAAAAATTCATTCGTGCATGTTCTCTTTGTTCACAAAGCAAGCCCTCAAATCGTAAGCATGGTTTGTATCAACCATTACCAATTCCCTCTCATCCTTTGGAATCCATTTCCATGGACGTTTTAAGTGGCCTTCCTACTACTTTTCGTAAACATGATGCTATCTGGGTAGTGGTATGTAGTTTCTCCAAGATGGCTATATTTCTTCCTTGTTATAAGACTACTTCTGCTACTCAAACCGCGGATCTCTTCTTCCATCATGTGTGGCCACACTTTGGTTTGCCAAGTAGCATTATTTCAGATCGTGATTCTCTCTTTCTCAGTACCTTTTGGCGTACTCTTTGGTCTTTGTTGGGTTGCCAACTTTGTTTCTCCACTGCTTTCCACCCACAAACAGATGGACAAACCGAAGTTGTCAATCGTACTTTGGTTCACTCACTTCACATCTACTTTTCCAAAAACAAACAGTGGGATACATATTTGCACATCATTCAACATAGTTACAATTGAGCAACACACTCCTCAACTGGTTTCTCACCTTTTGAGGTTTGCTTTGGGTTTCAACCAAGTGCACCCTCTGAGATGCCATTGACAATCACCCCTTCTCGATCTGCACATCAACAACAGGAACAAAAATCAGCTCATCATTTTATACACTCCATTTCTCAACACCAAGCTCAAGTAACTGCTGCTTTGTAAGCAACCCAAGCTCGTGCCAAATAAAGACATGAAAAGCAGCGAACACACTTATCTTTTCAACCTGGAGATCGTGTGTGGCTCTTGTTGGACAAGCAACGCTTCAAGGGCCAGCATCATAAGCTGCACCCTCTGAGATATGGCCCATATACTGTTCTGGAACGCATTGGAGAAAATGCATATCGCTTGGACTTGCCTTCCTAGCTTGGCATCCACGATGTTCTTAATGTTAATAATCTCAAATTATTTGAACCACCTCTCCTTGAGGAATCTGTTACAATTCATCATCCAGTTGATAATATTCCAAATTTTCAGCCTCCTTTGCTCAAAGATACAATTCTGGACTTCAAGAAACGGGATACACGACATCAGCCATACTTCTCATATTTGGTTGGTCGGAAGGGACACACACCAGCACAGGAAAAATGGATCAATGGAGAAACATTGGAACGCAATTTCCCTTAGTTGGTGGAGGAAGTCGGGACGCTTCCTGATCTAAATAGGGAGGAATTGGGCAACCATAAAGGAAACAAAAATCAGCAACATCTCACTGATTGGGCAACCAAGAAAAAGCGTACTATTTCATTGGAAACATCCAAGAAGAGAAAAGAGGGAAACATCTAAAAAAGGAAACATCTAAAATATATTGGCTTTATCTAATTATGCAGTTTGATTTTATCTTTTGTAATAAAGAGAATGATTGCATTGTTTTTAAAAGGCTCATCTCTTCTTCATAATAAAGTAGTGGTATTGTTTGCAGACCTGTGTTATTCCACTGTTTGTGTCTACAGTCTGTTATGTGATTCTCTGTTTTATTAATTTTCAGATCTGCAAGTAGATCAACCATTTAGAAAGAAGTGGCTTAACCATCAGATTCATACAAACATAAGACTAGTTGAAATGCAATCCCATGTATCTAGTGCTGTACTAGACAAGACACTTTTTCATATGTAATAATACCATATATTCTGTTATTGAAACCTAATCTAATCTATATAATGAAAACTAATCTAATCTTTTCCAAGTTGAACGTGGGCCAGACTAATTAATACTTGAAGCTCTGCTTCCAGGAAATTAAGGATAGTTGCTGGAATATTCCCTCAGACTCCTCTCTCAATACTTAGAATTGTTATCATATTTCCAGTAGATGGTGGGGATTCTTGTAGGCCGTAGCCATTGCTGATGTTCGAGGCTTATCAACTATTCTTATATATAAAAAAACGATATATTGAATGAACTAAATTGTTTATGTAGAATATATGGTAGTGGAAAGAATTAAGCAAAGAGATTAGAAGCAAAGAATAGTAATTGAATCGACGAGAGTTGCAAGAATGATGACTATTAATTAACTGTGAGACAGTTATGGCTTTGTCAGGTCAGACTCGTGAGATGGGTATGACATCATCCAATGGCTAAGAATGGTTCAATCCTTTGACAACAGATCGCACGATGCATAATGGTGCAATGTGGCATTTAGGACGCCTTTCTCAAAGGGAACGCCTTACAACATAATTATAATAATAATATCCTTCGATTAATATTAAAAACCCAAAATATATAAACCTTATTAAGTAATAATGAATAATT